>JADBJO010022537.1:20000-27782 GCA_016801955.1 Conus betulinus | reverse complement strand
GAGGGGAACCAGGTGGACAGGAGGTTTCAGTATCAATCATACAGCCTAGCAGACAACACAGAGCCTCTTCAGGGCTGTCCGACTGGCACTAGACAAAAAAAGTCACTCAAAATAATTTAGATCAAAGAAACAAAAACTATGCTGTCATGACATCTCAATACCATATACACACTTTATTATATATACAAATGCAACACGCTCGAAACCAAAAATGTTTCATGCATACAGATATTTAATTGCAACCCTTGTGAATCAAATTAAAGCAATTTCATTTGGATTGTGTAATCTTTTTGCAATGATAAAGCAATGTAAAGAGACCCACCCTGGTAAAAGAAAATCCACATGTTTCTTAATCTGTTCAAAAACGGATGTGTCCACCCCGCGCAGCAAACACAATCGAGACAGCACTGCCTCATGGAGTTGATGGTGTTTGCGATGACGGCCTGGGAGATGTTTTCCCACTCCTGTCGCAGGACGTGCAACAGCTGTTCCCGATTAGCTGGACGTGGGCGGTTTGCATGGACTCGCCGGCCAAGTTCTCCCAGATGTTCTCGATTGGATTGAGATCTGGACTGTTCGCAGGCCATGCCATCCTGGTGATCCCAGCTTCCTGAATGAAAGTGTTGACAGACCTGCAGCGGTGTGAAGTGGCGTTGTCATCCTGGAGGACAGCTTGGGGTCCAATCTGCTGGAGGGTCGCTGTGACCAGAGGCTGTAAGATCTCCTGCAGGTAGCGGTGCCCATTGAGCATGCCCTCCACATGGTAGAGAGGAGTCATGTAGTGTCGGCTGATGCCTTCCCAAAACCATAATGGAGCCACCTCCAAAAGCAGGCGCCTCCTGGATAGCATCATCCTGCAGCTGCTCCTGTGGGCGCAGCCACATCCTGATGCGGCCCGTCTTTGGGGCTCACCATGAAGCGCGATTCTTCGGTGAACAGGACATGGCCCCCAATGAGCACGAGTCCACCTCAAATGGTCCTGGAACCAAGCAAGTCGGCGTGCCCTGTGACCTGCAGTCAGCATGGGCTTCTCACCGGACGCCTGGAACGCAAGGCGGCGGCATGTAGGCGACGCCGAGTGGTCTGCCCGCTCACTGCTGTGTTGGTGGAAGCACGCAGTTGCTGACTCAAGGCAATGGCTGTGGTTGTCCTCTCCCGAAGGGCCTGTCTGCAGAGGTACCGGTCTTCACGTTGTGTGGTTTTCTTGGGACGCCCTGGGCGTGGCCGTTCCTTGGACGGTGCCTGTGGTTTGATGGCGCTGTCTCAGACGGATGATGACCGAGTGTGACACTTGCAGCCTTCTGGCCACCTCTCGGACGCCTACTCCGTCCTGCAGCCAGGCGATAGCTCGGGGCACGATCGAAATTTCTCAACTTTCGTCTCGCTGGCATGTTGGTGTGTTGTGCTTCAGAACGGGTATTCGACGGCTTTTATGGCCATTGTGGTGAGCACAACGCACTCCCATACCTTCATGCTGTCACGTGCATCAGGATTTTCACCTGTAGACAGTTCGAGTCAATGTGCACGGATTGCTGACAAACAGCTTGTTTTGCCAAACAAGAGCACTTTTGTGCACGCTCAAGGGGAGTCAGTGCAGCTGTTGCATGCTTGGCAGTATTTATACAGAAGGCCTGACGACTGTCGCGTTCAGAAACCTTGGCAATTACTAACCTTTATTTGATTTGATTTTGAAAGCACCTAAGGCATTCTGCGGTGTGGTCCTTAACTTATGCTGAAGTATATATAATATATATATAGATATTATATATATATATAGATAGATAGATAGATAGATAGATATAGATAGATATATAATGGTGTTACTAACCAACAATAATTTTTATGAAGTGCTCAACCGAGTTGGGAGCGGCATCTGTTAACAATTTGATTAAAATATAAGCATTAAAACCTACAGCGTTGTTTCTTGCTGGTGCAGCAGTCGTCAGGATATGGGGGGTCAGTGTTGTCAGTGTTTTTTTATACGTGTTCGCTGTCTGCCATCACGTGCGGTCAGTGTTTTTCATGTGTTTTTTTTATTTCTGTTCGCTGACAGGAACTTCCATTTGTGTCTGCAGTTGTTACCCATTTCTATCCTAGTGTTTAGGGTTGCTAATTTTGGTTTGCATAGTATCATATATATATATATATATATATATATATATATATATATATATATATATATATATATATATATGATGATATATACATATATTTCCCCCACTACTTAATTGTTCAGCATTATATTGTTTGGTCAATCAGTGGGAGATTGCATCTCTTAGGAGATCCAAGTAAAGATTGTTCTGTACGATTCTTAGCCACTACAATGCTTGGGTTATTGAACAGCAGAGCTGACCACTCACACTGTTCCATATCTTTTGATCTCCCTTGTATCCTTGAATGGATCCTCAAGCATAGGCTCAAAGATGTCCCCCTTATTTTATACTGTTTGAATAATGCTTTAGTTTTTCGGTAACTTTTTTCCTCTCCACACTTTCGTTTTGTTCCATTTACTACCCTTCACTGGCTGCTTTCAGGGAGCTGTTGGATTCTTTCTTGAACCCTTGGTGGTCAGAACACCACAGAATTATGGACTGTGGTGTGTCTCTATTTTTCACACCAAGAGCACAGACACAACCAACCCGTGTCTCCCAGATAAGTTTGCTTTTGCGAAGAAAAGGCTTAGAAGCAGGTGATACAAAATAGCTGTGCCTTTGAAAAGGTTTTACGATGGTTCCCTCAGGCAGCTAGAGAAGGGTTTATTATGTTTGTTTATACATCCACCATTTACTTAACTTCAATTTTTGTTTTCCTAAAAGTTTAAAATTTTGCTTAGTCATTACTATAACAACTTAAAAATTGTTAATCTGCATTTGTTCCACCCCCTGCTTCAACAACTGAACTGTTCAGTAATACGTATATATACACACATACACACACACACACACACACACACAGAGCGAACGAGCGCCATAGAAACGACTCATCTGAATTGACAAGATTCAAACTTATCTTCAGCTACAAAGAAAAAATAAACTGGGGAAAAGAAGCAGATAAAATCAGAACACTAAACATCCTGAAAGATTTCAGGCATCCCCACAGTAAGGTTCTCTCTTACAGCTTTTTTTTCTTCTGTAGAAATACAGAAATCGTGCTCTTATCAACAATTTTGGGACCATTGCCATCTGGAGTTTTGATTTCTTCTTCAACCTCCTGGCATGAACCAGTCTTTCTTTGCAACGAGTATATGCTATCGTGCACATCCGGGTAGTCGGATGGGAAAAAAAAAATTACGGGGAAAGCCTACCTTTGAAAAACAGGTCGTCTGCGCACAGTTCAGCGCAGGTTCTCCACTCTTGATGCCCTGCGCAAGTTGATGCAAATCTATTTTCATGTTTATAACGGGATTTCATTTCCAGTGTGTGTGTACCTGGTTACGTGTATTTCTTCTCCCTTTCTCTCTCTCTCTCTGCACTTAGGCGTAGATCAGTGTCCCCCGTGAGTGCGTGTGTGTGACTGCGTGTGCGCGGGTTTAAAATATCTTTCAGTGATCACACAACACAGTTTTCGTTCCTGCTGTAGCTGAAAGAAAATGATTGATCTTACCTGTCGGCCATTGTTTCTCATTACGTAAGATGGCCGACATACCTACAGCTGCTTGCGAGAAATGAAGTAAAAACACGACAGAATCTTTAAATTTCACATATTTTCTTAACGTTTTAACGCTTTACATTCACGTTGCATTCGACATTTTTCATTGCTTGGTTACATTTTCTTTCTCGTTAAGTGTTTGTACAAGATGCAGGAGGAAATGGTAGCGTTAACTTCGTGATCAAGATTTTGTCCGGTAACGCGCGTTCAATTTCGTTTTCCTCTGTGTGGAAATGAAAGAATGCACTCTTCAGCTTGTGGGGTCTTTTTTTTTTTCAACCGTGACGAAGCCACAAATGCTTTCTTTTTTTTTTTTCTCCACACGAAGAAACCATTGTTTCTTAGGCAAACGTACTTTTTCATCTTATCATATAGTGCTAATTCTAGCATGTCTGCACATCTTCCATCATATGGATGACTCTCAATCTCAATGTTTTCCTTTTACGCTAACCTTTTCTAGAACTGATTGATATGGCTATATTAGCCACACTTAGCCATCCACCCAAAATTGATACCTGTGGCTATACTCAGAGAAAAAAAACGGTAAGCCCTACTGTTAGTTTGTTTTCACATTTTCAACATGTATGACGTGTAAACTTCAACTGAAATCCACCCGTTTCCCATAGTGCTCATTTATGGTAGGCCCTCCCCTCGAGACTTTTTTCAACTGATTCCTTGTGTGCAAATATCACTGAATCATAGCGGTTATAAACCTTTAACTGACAACCCCGCCCCTCCCCAATAAAATCCATACAATTAAATTTGTCTTTTTATTTAAAACTGTACTCACTTTCAGTTACTCTTTTATACACTGATAAAAAAGACATTAATATGAAGTACGCAAAAAGTAACGAAATATCAGGCCAACTGCTCTACGTTGGACCCTTTTTTTCTTCTAATTTTCTTCCTCCATCCCTCCCCCTCCCTCCTAAATGCAGATTTTTAAACTGCTGTACTGTTTTCCTGTTTATAGTACTCGTGCATAACTCTTCTTCAGCAAATTCAACCACATTAGCTGGATTGTAACCTGATTAAGACAAAGGAGTTTCAACGATAGTGTCAGGCATGTGCAGTTTGCACTTTATTGGTTCGTTTTACCAATGGTCCTACACCGACTCTATTGACCTGATCAAAATATTATCCCCACTCTCAAAATTTATAGTAAATGGTGCAACGACAGCAAACAGGGCAATGCATATAAAGTACAACTTAAGGTTTATTTCTAGTATGTTGGCTTCTCTGTGGTGTGTGTGTGTGTGTGTGTGTGTGTGTGTGTGTGTGTGTGTGTGTGTGTGTGTGTGTGTGTGTGTGCAAGATACACGCATTGTTAAAGTTTACAACGGAAAATTAAGTAACAAGAAACATTCACACATTATATAGCTGTACATGCATCATTTGAATAGTTCACAAACCAACCAACCTGTGGTAGATAAATCATAATAAAGAAACTTACCAGTTTGCTTCTCATCCATCACGCACTCAAAAACAGTAGCATAAACATAAGCATCAGACATTAATTTTCTTTCTTTTTTTTTCTGATTGATGATGATGGCGATGATATTACGAATTTTCATTTGGTCCGAGACTGCGTGCCTGGGCCGTTCATCTACGCTTACTTTCAATGTTTCATAATGCTTTATCCTGGACTCTAACTTACTTTCAGCTACAAAAAAAAGAAGAAGAAATAAACCGGGGAAATGGGGGGGGGGGGGGGGGGGGGGGGGGGAGGGAGGCAGATGAAAAGATAACACTAAATATCCTGAAAGAATTTCAGGCATCCCCAGAATAAGATTCTCCTTAAAGCTTTTCTTCTTCTGTAGAAATACAGAAATCGTGCTCTTATCAACAATTTTGATAACATCTGGAGTTTTAGTTGCCTGTTCATCCTTCTCGCCTGGATCAATCTCTTTTTTTTTTTTTTTTTTTTTTTTTTTTTTTTTTTGTATCTTCTGGATCTTCTAAACTCCGCGGGACGCTGAAAACCAACAGAAGAATAAGAAGATGCGGAATTAGTGGATAAAATGTATACGTATTTACCAAAAAACCGTTTTCAATTAGCCACATTTGGAGTACAGGTAGTTAGATACATCATTCTAAATTGAACAACTGCAAACCTGAAATATTTCACGTACTAAAACATGTTAGTTTCAAAGTAAGACGACTGCAGGCAGGCGGAAACCTAAACAAATCTGAAAAGATCAGTTCTGTATCTGCCAACCATAAACAAACGAATCACAAGACAAAGCACATTTTTTGTCTATTGATTTGTTTCTTCGTGTTTGGCGGATACGGGTACTTAATTCTTCTTAAAGTTTTGTACTAAAACAAGTTTTCCTTTCAAAATAAAAACAACTAGTGTTCCTGTTTTACGAATTACGAAAGACTACCAATCTGAAAATGTTTTAAACTCTGCAGTTGACATGAATCGAATGCGACATTTTTCGAATCATTATTCTCTTCGACTGCAAAACGAAACAAAACAAACGCGTCTGAGAGAAGGAACTCTATTCAGTTGAGACTACAAATACAATTTCTATTTCGCGCACGAACTGACTGGCTCTGAAGTTTAAAAAAAAAAAAAAAAAGAAAGAAAGAAACCAAGCCTCCATCCCCCTCTTATGTTCTAGGTTACAGTATGAATACTATAGGGTGGTGGTGTTCGTTCAATCAATAAAACTACATAACAGTACATACACAAAGCTCTCAGATTGTTAATAATTATATCCAAATAACATTCTACAAATCCAAAACGAGGTAAGGCGTACTGTTTTGTTTTTTGCAATGCTGACAACTAGCAGTAAAAAAAACGATGAAAAGATGATACATCGATAAAAAATTACCTTTCAAAATTCCTTGCACGATTAATGAATAACTATTGGTTCCATTGGGAACTACCCACTGCCGCTACCACTGTTACTACTAACATGAATTTGACGCAAAAGTTAACTAAATGAATAAAAATAAATAAACGTTTTTAAACTTGAAAAAAATGTCCTTAAGTTGTGCTAGTCGCGAGGCATTTGGCCACAGAATTCTGAGAGGAAGCAGAAGTGACCTCACACTGTCTGCTAGGAATGGAAGGAGATGAACGAGGTGTCTGAATGAAGCAGCCTCGTATATTTACCTAAACACAAGTGATAAACTGTTCCAGCTTCCAAAATGCTGACACATCCAGAGTTCTGTCTGTTGTTATTTCTTCAATCATAACGAAACCTATGCCATTCAAAGTGGAATTTCACTGACTAGTACAAGGACGCAAGATACCATGCAAGAGCAAGAGCAAATCCGTCGGCTTGAACGCGTTAAATGGTCACAATTCCCAGGAGATCATCCGCGTCTATAACAAAACTCAAGCAAACAAATGTAAACTGTTGAGCAGTAATTTTTCCCAGCTTCCCTTTGCTGCTTTTGAAAACTATGCTCGGTGTCATCCAGTGCTGAGCTATGGTACACGGAAAGCTTAGAAATGGACGCGCAAAAGGTGTCACACCAAAGAATATTTATGACCCCCCCCCCCCCCCCCCCCCAACCCCCCGCCCCATCCTTCAGTTCATGTTGTTCCCTTATCTTTGTATAATAAATGTTGGAGCTAATTTTACAAGTTTCCTTTTGGTTATTCCCTTTAAACTTTGTGATGATCAGGAACTGCTTGTTTCTTTTTCTTTTCGAGTTTCCCTTTGTCCTACTAATCTGTTAAATCAAAGCCCAGTCGAATACGCAGGTGGGGCCTCTTTTCAGGGCCGCCACTAGACTGGGACAAAACAATTCTGATCCTGAACAACAAACATAACATTATTCTTAAATGTACATCCAATAAAAAAAAAAAAACTGACATACTTGGGTCTCATAAAGATGAATTATGTTTATGGCGTTACCTGCTCCATTCGTTTGTCGTCTCTAGTAAGAAAAAAATCCTTAAAAACAAAAACAACAAATCATTTTCAGATGGCATATATGGGCAAACACAAACGTGAGGGGAACCAGCTGGACAGGAGGTTTTGATTATCTATCATTACAGCCTAATCAATATTACAGACAAATCATATGTATATATCTATTTATCTATATCCATTTATATATATATATATATATATATATATATATATATATATATATATATACATATATCCCAGA
>JADBJO010022537.1:0-10000 GCA_016801955.1 Conus betulinus | reverse complement strand
TTCTTCTTCTTCTTCTTCTTCTTCTTCTTCTGCGGTCGATTTTAATTGGCAGAGTCAGATCTTCGGTCCTGTCGCCACAATGAATTCCACAGTCTTCTCGAGTTTGACGGCTGCCCCCTAAGTTGCATTTGCAGCTCTGTGCCTTCTGGCCAGGTTTGATGCCGTAGAACATCATGAGTTGGACGGTGTTGCAGGATGTGTGCTGGGGTCTGAGATCCAGTGCCACATGGACATTCGTCTGTGTGTACAATCTTAATTCGGCTAAGGTGGCTCAGCAGTCGGCAGTGGCCAGTTCCCAGTCTGAAGAGGGTATCTCTGGAGCTGATGGATTGGATCAACAACACTGTCTGCACCCAGCCTTCTCGTCCACTGGTTTTGGTACACGTTTTGAATGACAGTTTTGGCCTCTCTGGTGGTGGCTGATCTGCTCCATATTGCTGCCTGCCTTGGACAGAGCGTCAGCCTTCTCACTCCCAGTGATCCCACAGTGGGGTGGAATCTACTGGAGAACAATAGTGGATTGTCTTGAAAGATTACGTGCGTCCGCTGACTGAGGTTGTACTGGTCATCAAGCGGCGGATTAGATATGGCCACTGTTGAGCCGGATCTTTAACGTCTCGTTGACCTGTAAATAACAAACAAGCACCGTAACTCTTGCTCCCATGAAGAAAAAAGTTCGCAAGTCGTAACATTGCTTATTTCGTGGTTGATTGACGTCGCTGACATATCGTTCTACACAGCATATTAATCCCCAATGCGCACTCACTACACATAAAATATACTTGCGAATTATTGAAAGAAGCTTCTAATGTGTGTCGACGATAGGTACTTTCGGTCTTTCTCACTTCGGAAAAGAACATATATTTCAGCATACATTTCGATGCACCAGGATGGGGCTTTGCATGAGTCTTTACAGTGCCTTTGCTATGAACAGTTTGGGGCCCCTTACTCCCCGTTCGAGTGCCATGAACACGGTTCAATTGAGGTTTGCTTTTGCGTGGAGTTGCTGCAAACGTGAAAATAGAGGCCATCCTGGTGACTTAGTAGTGAGTGAGTGAGTGTGTGTGTGTGTGTGTGTGTGTGTGTGTGTGTGTGTGTGTGTGTGTGTGTGTGTGTGTGTGTGTGTGTGTGTGTAAAAACGCGTTTGGCGTATCTAAACTGACCCGCGTAAGACCAGATGATCTGTTTACAGACAAATACTTCAGTCACTGATTGTGCTTCGCTTACGTCCAAACATTATTTCTAAGGGCATAAATGTGGACATTGACGCGGTAAGGTGTGTGTGTGTGTGTGTGTGTGTGTGTGCGTGCGTGTGTGTGTGCGTGCGTGCGTGCGTGCGTGCGTGCGTGCGTGCGTGCGTGCGTGCGTGCGTGCGTGCGTGCGTGCGTGTGTGTGTGTGTGTGTGTGTGTGTGTGTGTGTGTGTGTGTGTGGGGGGGGGGGGGGGGGAGGGGGATGGATGGAGAAAAATGGGGCAGTAGGGGGAGGGAGCGCTGATTGACACACCACTGAAACATGTTTATTTGTCCCTCCCAAACCACCAACGAGAAGAATATATGGAATGGCTATGATTATCAGTCCAATAACGCAGTTAATCGCTTCTTTTTGTGACCAAGATCGCGTTTGTCTACCACAAATAATCAGCCACAGCACACACACACACACACACACACACACACACACACACACACACACACACACACACACCCGCCTCCCATACACACACACACACACACACACACACACACACACACACACACACACACACACACACACACACACACACATTTCATCCACTTTATACCACAGTGAGATGGGCCACCCCCCCCCCCCCCCCCCCCCCCCCCCCCCCCAAAAAAAAAAAAATCTAATATCTAGAGTTACAAAACAATGCAGTAAATGTTTTATTTCAAAAGCAAATCTTTCGTAGCTTTTCATCTGTGTGTGTGTGTGTGTGTGTGTGTGTGTGTGTGTGTGTGTGTGTGTGTGTGTGTGTGTGTGTGTGTGTGTGTGTGTGTGTGTGTGTGTGTGTGTGTGTGTGTGTGTGTGTGTGTGTGTGTGTGTGTGTGTGTGTGTGTGTGTGTGTGTGTGTGTGTGTGTGTGTGTGTGTGTGTGTGTGTGTGTGTGTGTGTGTGTGTGTGTGTGTGTGTGTGTGTGTGTGTGTGTGTGTGTGTGTGTGTGTGTGTGTGTGTGTGTGTGTGTGTGTGTGTGTGTGTGTGTGTGTGTGTGTGTCTGTGTCTGTGTGTGTGTGTGTGTGTGTGTGTGTGGGGGGGGAGGGCATAAGAAGGGGATGCAGAACACACACATGCACACACTCTCCATATTGAATCAACTTACTGTATTCAACCTACATTCTTGACAGATATCAGCTCCTAAAAAGTCAAACCTCTAAGAACAACATAAGGTGAGAAAAAGAATCACATATTATTTTTGAATAAACAAAACATAACTGGGGGGAAAATGAGTACGTAAATAAGATTATAATACAAAAAGGGGGGGGAAAAAAAAGTACCAGAATTTTTTTAAACACTAACAAGGTCCCATCACTCTAGCTAGCCTCATTATCTGGGGATTTCTATTCAAAACGGATGGGGGAGGGGGGGGGGGGGGGGGGGGGGGGGGGGGGTCTAATGATAGTTTACAAACAAAACTTGAAAAATATCAAAATTCATGTACACAACCTTTCTCTGAACCTATTGAAGAAATAATGCCCGCAAGAAAAGCTTCAATCCATTTCCAACTCTGATGAACACTTTACATAGTACCTGCACACTTAGGTCGAGTCTGTGAGTCTTTTGAAAGCACCTGCTATTAGCTCTGCAGTAGCATGCAACAGCCCATCTGCAATTTTTGCCTGCATTGAAATGACACTGGCTGCTGAAGCTCTTGCCAACAACTTTTTACTGACAAATCTTAAGCACAGTTTGGTCATGATGAGTATAACTAGTCAGGATGTATTGAGTGAGATGTAACTGACTTTGGAGTTTGATTTTTTTTTTTTCTTTTCTTTTAAAATTTGAAACACTCCTCTAAAAAGTGACGGTTTCATGATGTTAAGTCACTTTCAAACACTGAAAATTCTTGGAATCACCCCCAAGTGAAAGAAAAAAAGGATGAGACAAAAGAGTCTCTCCATATGTGTACACAGTAATCTGCTCAGATTGATATCACAGGCAGTGTGTGTATGTTTAATGGGAGAGCAGTGAAACCACTGCACTGATAGCAGGTTGTCTCCCTTCCACTAATTCAGTCACAACTCAAAAACTTTTCTTTAAAATCAATACTCGTAGAGATGGACAGCCGCCAATTTTCACTGGGAACTACCTACATATATGTTCATTTTGTCATTATGATAAAAGCTACCCTTACTTCAGATGTAGTTTTCTGTTCATTTTTTTCCAACCACCTTTTAAGACATGACTTTTGTGACAGGAGGCAACAAATAATTTTTTTTTCCCACATGGGACATTCTATGACCAGTGTATTGGTATCAATAAACATTAAATTTGACTTTGTAGCAATGTTAATGTGAAGAGTATTCTTTGCTGAATACAGCCTAAGCCAGTGTATGTTGTGTGTATGTTGAACAACAATTTGCATTTCAAAACAGTGAAAGAGTGCAGGAGTTGTGAGAGGGAGAACAAAGAGAGGACATCAGGATGGAGAGTGGTGTGGAAGGGGGGTGGGGGGGACTGAATGAGAAGTGGGTGGAAAGGTGCAGTGGGTTGTGGGAGGGGGGGTGGGGGGCAGATGGGGGGAAGACATACTGAAATGCACGCTCAGTACCACACACACACACACACACACACACACACACACACACACACACACAAGTACATGTACACATAAATCCACACTCACACACATCTCTGCCACCATCACCACCACCACACACACACACACACACACACACACACACACACACACACACACACACACACTTACTTGAACATATTCTGACCTGAAGACATCTTTGACACTTGTCAGTCATTTGCACACCAGTAAAATATACATAAATTCACGTTAAGAGACATACTACACATTATTCTAAAACCATACATAGAACAACATGTTAAACAGAACACCCCATCCTCCTTCCACCCATACACCCACACCATTCCATCCTACACCTATGACTTGCTGTTGTTTCTACCACTCACTTCTGCTGGGCTGCCAAAGAGTCCACAAGATTTTTACAGTTTCTCAAAACAGTGAGGGAAGGAAAGAAGGTTATGTGTGTATGTGTTTTGTGGGAGGAGTGGAGGGTTTTGTGTGTGTGTGTGTGTGTGTGTGTGTGTGTGTGTGTGTGTGTGTGTGTGTGTGTGTGGTGTGTAGGTGTACATGTAGGCATGTGTGGTTCACCCCCCATATTACCATTATCATTATCATCACTATCATCATTATCATTGCTATCATCATTACTCTCTCCCTGTTCCAATAATACCTGTTCCAATAATTATTTTTACTCATTCATCCTTTCTACTTCTTTCCAACGACTGTTATCATTATGATTGAATTTACTTTTGTCATAATCGATTTCATTGTTAATGTCATCATATCATTATCATCAGTAGCATAATTATCATCATTATTACACCCAAGCAATCTTTATTATTCTTACTTACTTAATAAGCATTGACAACAATATTACCATCAACACTATCATTATTATGATGACTATTATTTTTATATTATAACTAATACTTTACTATTATTATCATTGTTACTGTTGTTACTATCATTGTAGCTGTTACAGCTATTATATCTACTATCATTATTGATATTCTAATTATGCATTAATATATTCCTTACATTTCCAAATTCCTGTATTGTTACTGTCTTTTTTAATTAGTATCAGAATCATGATTATTGCTACAGCTATTAACTATCAGCTATTCTTCGATTCTATCTATGTACCTTTCCCATGATCTATATCCTCCTTCTTCTCCTCTTTGTCCTTTACTATATCCCCTTCTTCCCCCCCCCCTTACACCCCCCCCCCCCCCCCCCCCCCCCCCCCCCCCCCCCCCCCCCCCCCCCCCCCCCCCCCCCCCCCCCCCCCCCCCCCCCCCCCCCCCCCCCCCCCCCCCCCCCTTCTCTTCTGGTCTTTATTATCATAGCTATTATCAATAGTAGTAGTAGTAGTAGTAGTTAGTAGCAGCAGCAGCAGCAGCAGCAGCAGCAGCAGTAGTAGTAGTAGTAGTAATAGCAGATGTTGTTGTTATAGGAGTGGAAGTAGTATTAAAATTTTGTTATTGTCATCATTATTACAATTATTATTACTACCATAATTTTATTACCATTACTCTTATTATTATTATTATTATTATTATTATTCTTACAACTACTATCATTATCATTTTTTTTATCATTATTATCACCATCATCATCATCATTTTTATTATGACATTATTATCATCATCATCATCATCATCATCACTCTCACTGTTTGGTCTGAGTCCACGGTTACAGTTCAAGTCAACACGCTTTGATCATGTTCTGTATTACTCTCAAAGCTGCACCTGTCTTTTTTCTCATCAGATCAGCCTGTGCCAAATCATATTCACCGCACAGTCCAGCCCTTGACCCATACCGTATGGCCTGAGGCAGGTCTCATGTCCGTTTCTTTTCCTATGCAAGCTCGATCCAAACGACCCTTCATTTTCCTGTCGTCTGCTAGACTTTCCTGTCGTCTGCTAAACCTTTCACACCAAAATCCCGCAGAAACACTAAGAGTGTACAGGTAATCCATCATTCCGCTATCTTTGCTGACGTATGGCATTTGACTCAAATGTACTGACCCCTAGATAACAGGATTTAATCATCTTTTACACATTTAAGGTCCTTTTTTCCCCCCTCATAGAGTCAATGCGATTTTCGTCTGTTAGAACTTTGTTCGTACTACTTGACCTTTGCTGTAACCCCCGAACTCTGACCTTACTGTCGCCACTACCACCATGTCGTGCGAC
This sequence comes from Conus betulinus, assembly GCA_016801955.1. NCBI lineage: Eukaryota > Metazoa > Mollusca > Gastropoda > Neogastropoda > Conidae > Conus > Conus betulinus. Next base: position 4,033 of record JADBJO010022537.1, on the reverse strand, counting down.
TGACTATCCTCTAACTCCTTTCCCTGCTCCCCTTCTTCTCTTTAGTTACTCTAAATACTATAACTACTTTTGATATCATCATCATCATCATCATCGTCACTATTATTATCATTATTGTTGTTGTTGTTGTTTACTACTATCATCATTATTACTATTATCGTTATTATCATCATCATTATTTTAATCTGCTTTGTCTCGTTCGCAGCAGCCTCGATCGTTTCCTGTCTACATTCATTTTGAGCAGCTAAGTGAGTTTTCGTTCTTCGTTTTCATTATCTAGTTACTATTAATACTACAACTGATATCATTATAGTATGACTAAAACTGGTAGTACTCCTCTCTTCATCATTGTTAAAAAAAATTCTTTTTATCATCACTATCACTATTATTATTATTATTTTCATTATCATTAGCATCATTATCATTACTATTACTGTTATTATTATTCTTACTATTATTATCATCATCGGCGACGTCATTATTAATTAACTCGCTTTGTCTCCTTCACAGCAGCCTCATTTGCATTCCACGTTCATTTCGCGCACGACTCGAGGAGCTGAGTGAGGCTTTCTTCATTTTTATGGTCTTTGAATGTTGTTTGATTTGGCTGAAGAAGACCAAAGAAGTTGCGTTGTTCCTGTAATTTGTTTATTTCATTCGTTCGGCGGAATAGCAGGTTTTTTTTTTCAGGTTGTGTCAGTTTCCATCTGCATTCACCTCACTTTGAACTAACTGATAAGAAGTGAGTAGACGTCAATCTTCTTCTGACATAGCCTACTTGCGCGCGTATTTTTATTTCGAAAGAAAATATAACCTTTGTTTTCTTGTTTTGTTTCATACTCATGTGACGCCTAGATATTAAGTTTGGTTACCACCGAGTGTGACAAGTTAGATTAGACACACACGTATAATTCTTATGAGCACATTCGTGTTAGGCTATCTGGACTTTGAGTACAGGCGTGAATGAGTTTGCAAGAAAACATATAAGTTGTTGATATAGTTGTGTTTGGCTTTATTCATATTTCACTCCCCTTCACCTTTAGAAGTACTGTTTCAAATGTATGTGCGTATAGTGTGCAAACATGTCAATTGTACATTTTTAGATAAGAGGTTATAAGAAACTGGCCTATCTGTGCTTTATAAATTCAGCATTAGATATATCAAGATACGGGATGTTTCTAGCAATGCTGTACGAAGTGGAAATCGTATAAAGTTTATGCAAAGATTTTACTGTTTGTTTTCACTCCGTTGATATATCTTGTACTTTTAAGTGGGTATCAAAGTCATTTTCCGAGGAAGCATTTTTTGTATTTACTGTGGGTATGATCATCTTTATTCCCCACTTTTCTATTCTCTCTTTCCATTTCTCCGCCATCTCCTTTTTTTCTTTTTTTTTGTTTGTTTTGCTTAAATTGAAATCGATGGCTAGTCGATATAGTAATCATGATGGCGAACACTACACGGTCCCCCCTTGCGCGGAGCTACTATCTAGGGGAAACAATTCAGTAACATCTTAAATCTAACACAAATTGCATCAGTTACCTCTCTTAGTTCAGTCTTGACAAAGTCCAAACCAGAGACCTCTACGTCTATGGTCCAAACTCCAGCGAATGGATGGGAAAAAAAAAACGAAAAACTCTCCGCTCGAAAAGACTCTCTCTCTCTCTCTCTCTCTCTCTCTCTCTCTCTCTCTCTCTCTCTCTCTCTCTCTCTCTCTCTCTCTCTCTCTCTCTGTCAGCAGGCGCTTTCGCGTGTATGTAGGCTCTTGTTCCTATGTTTGTATGCATGTGAGAGAGCAAAAATAGAACAAAACGACGGAAAGCATGCATATGTTTAGCATCTGCTACATTTAGAAAGATTGTACATTTGGTTTGGGGGATTGGGTCGTGACAGTGTGTGTGCTTTGGAGAGAAAAAGTGTAGGGGTGGGTATGAAGAGTGTCTGAAGTTATGTTCATTGTATTTAAATTTGCATACCATACAACCATACGCATTATAGGCAAACGATTTTCTTCCTCACCCTTTTTATTTTTAGAGAAAAAAAAAATGAATGACGCCGTCAGCAACTCTATCAAACGTATCATAGTGAGAGCACCCATGTGCATTCCATTTCAACTATTTACACATGCATCTTCACTCTCACCCCTCTCCACACTCACGAGTCATTTGATTAAATACAAAAATGCCGTTTCACAAATATCATGTGCACACACGCGCTACAAACTCCTGCACACACACACACACACACACACACACACACACACACATGCATGCGCACTCACATGCGCACTCACATGATCACAAAGTCCATTCAACAGTACAGTCTTTTAACAAGAAAAATAAGTACGTTTTAGGACGTTGGCAGTGACTCAATTGGTCGAAGGAAAACAGGTAGGTAGTTCAATGCTACCTTTCAGAGAGAGAGAGAGAGAGAGGCAGACAGAGAGAGAAAGAGGGAGATTTTCTGCCATAAATTTTAGAGAAAAAACGGGTGACAGAGAAAAAAAAGCTGGCATCCAGAGAGAGAGGGGGGGGGGGGGGGATGTGCAAACCAACTACTAACAAAAACGTAAGTACACATTTTTAATGAAAGATCTTCTCTCTCTCTCTCTCTCTCTCTCTCTCTCTCTCTCCTGGTCAAATCTCATCGCAGGACAAAGGAACCAGTGCCTGTGCTAGAAGTGACGATTCCACGACTGAAAAGACCGGAACGGCCCTAGCCGCCGACCACGCCCATTCTACAGTTTGTTATATGACAACTTGGTGTCCGGCAGGGTTCTCGCACACACGAATACACTCTTCCAGTCCTGAAATCCAAGCACCTCCGCTCCGCTCTCCCCCCCCCCCCCCCCCCCCCCCCCCCCCCCCCCCCCTCCGAGATTTATGCTGACTAAAGCCACATAATTGCACTTGCTGACATACGTGTGCGCACTGCGTACGCATTTCCCTGTGAAACCAAAATGTCTCCACCATCACAGTGCCTTCTTTCCCGTAGAGATGGCGCCCATGATGGATCTTTTCATAGCACAGTAACACAACTCATTCTTTTTTCTTACACCACCCACCATCCCACAACACCCGTTAAAGTAACTTATGTATACCTCAGACCTGTCTACCCTACGATTTGTTTTTCCTATTTTACGGCATTGATTGGAAAATACGATAATACGCCAAGTACGCCAAACATACAAAATCGGCAACTCTGGCTTATAAAAAAGGCACTATTTTCCTGTTTGAAGACGCGAGTTATTGTCCCTAGTTCCAGTTGGCACATACTCGCTTACGCCATGGTCGGCCATCTTTCATAGTCAGCGACTGACACAGATATTCACTGAGAGAATGCCGCCACCAGCGAAATTATCACGCGTTCATGAGAGTGATAAACAGCTAGATGTTGAAAAGAAGGTTACCGAAACGAGGGAGCAAACTTTCTGAATGCATATTACGCAAACTGGGAAGTGCTTAGTCCTAAGCTCAAAAAAGGTCCAACTTTCGTGTGGTGCACTTTGTGCGAAACAGGCTTTAGTTGGCCTCATGAGGGCGCAGCGACTGCATAAAGCATGTTTCATCAAAATCACATAAAAAAAATTATCTGAAGTGGTGATCTTCACTTGTACAAGCATTTAAAAAAGGCCGAGGCGAAGTCTAATGGGGGACCTGATGCAGCAGGTGACAAACGCCGAGATAATGATCATGATGTGTGGGTTAGTCGCTGACGCGAATCTGTCCCTGCCAACGACCGGTCGTCTTGCTCCCTATTCAAGATGATGTTTCCTGACACTAATGATAGCAAAATTGTTCAAGGTGCGTCTGTCACTATAACTTCTACTGTTAATTAGCTCCACTCCGCGAAAAACGGGGGGGGAGGGGGGGGGGGGGGGGGGGGGGGGGGGGGGGGGGGGCAATACAACGAAAAGAGAAAAGATGGAAAATGAAACTGTATGAAGGGTATACATGCGTGGACTGACTGTCACTCTATATGTGTGTGTGTGTGCTGTGTGTGTGTGTGTGTGTGTGGGGGGGGTGGTAAGGTA
>JADBJO010022536.1:22500-27782 GCA_016801955.1 Conus betulinus | reverse complement strand
CTTTCACCAATGCAGAGTTGGCTGTGTGTGGGGAAAACCATTGTTAACATTTCGATAGTGACAGGGACTGCCCTTCAGTTATACACGATTATAAGAATCATTTGTACAGAACGCTATCAGAAAATCAATTTGATCCCACTCAGTAAGAACTTGGCGTTTTGTTGTGAATTTTTGTGAAGTGCACAAATGATACAGGCATAATAAAGGACAAAAATCTAGTGTTCGACTGCAGGAAGAACCAATCAAAAGATACAGCACTTTTCGCCTTTTTTCTGTAATTGCCCCGTTGTTGTGAAGACTTCAGAAAGACATTCAAATTCGCCAGTATACAATACAGTGTTCACACTAGAACTAATTTAGAAGGTTCCCTGAAACTCTCTGTTTGGTGTGAAACTAAGTCTCGTTAAAAACTATGCAAAGTCCACAGACAGCTTACAAACTGAAACTAGATACAGAACAGTCAATCGGTCATCATTCCCGTCTCTGCTACGCGAGGAACGACAAACAAAGGTTGCTAAGACAAAGCAGCTGGGACGTCATAGTGAAGAAGTGAGAATTCCGCGCCTGCAAAACGTCACTTGTTCCGAACAGTTGACGATTGTTCTGCTGGTGATTCGATTTGCATGTGTGATTCGATTTCATGTGGTCATATCTTGACTGAGTTGATCGCAGACTCCGTTCCTGGCAGACGTTTTGCATGTGACTGTCACAGACTCAAGGACTCGTGTATGTGCGTTAATTTAAAGCCTTGCTATACAGCAGTCTACTTACTGTGCAGGGGATTTAATTGCTATTTGCGCGCATGAATTAGAGTGAAAAAGAAAGGTTCTTTTTTCTGGACAAATGTAATCATGAAATTTAGAGTGAAAAGGAGTGGCAGGTTTTTTTTTCTTTCTTTCTGGACAAATCTAATAATGAAATTCTATGAGACAGCACTGTAATATTGTCCATGAAATGAATTTTGTTAAAGGCATTCTATTATAATGCCTGTGTTCGGAGGTCAGTCAAGGAAGCATCACTAACTTTCTTTGCGGTGGATACTGTTCGACCATATACTGAGGGCTGTGGGCTAAATTCATGACGATTCGGTGTCTTTTTCTTTCCCTCTGTCTTTCCCTCACTGTCTCTCTCTCTCTTTGTTTCTGTCTATCAGTCTCTATGTCCGTCTGTTTATCGTCTGTCTTTCTGTCTGTCGGTGTGTCTGTCTTCGCATCTCTGTCTCTGTCCCTCTGTTTGTCTCTCACCTTCGGTCCTTTTCCCCCATAACGTCTTTTATTACAAGTTATTATCTAGCACATGCATACAAGCCTGTCAGATCGTGCCTTCTTTCTTCTGTTTGTTTTTTTTCGTTTGTTTGTTTCTTCGTTTCTCTGTTTGTATTCATTAAGGCCGAGCGATTTTCTGACAAACTATTTGTCGAGAGATTCTTCTGGTGATGCAAATCTAATCCCATGAAATAAAGGAATCAAGTGGCTTTTCGTGTAGCCAGTCCTGCTCCATGGTCACCTGATCAAAGCGTCGACGCCTTCTCTCTTTGATTTGATTATATGATCAGACGATGGAAGCATCAATATGACACCGGGTATGCCTCTCGCAGAACAACATTGTGGGCTGCTCGAGTTAGATGTGTCCTTGGGTTTTTGTTTTTTTGTTTGTTTTTTTGTTTTTTGTTTTTGCTTCGAAGAGAGAGAGAGAGAGAGAGAGGAGAGAGAGAGAGAGAGAGAGAGCTCTTCAGAGATGAGAGAGAGAGAGAGAGATGCTTCAGAAAGTGTTTAAGGGGATGCTAGATGGGTATGTTACTATGTCAATATGATTTATCTGCTCTTTGGTGAATTCATCATGTGGCTTCGGCTGGTTGGTTGGTTGGTCGGTAGGTGGGTTGGTTGGAAAGTGGGTGATTGTTTCCAGCACAATTGACCAGATATGGGTATTGTTGACAGAGAGAGAGAGAGAGAGAGAGAGAGAGAGAGAGAGAGAGAGAGAGAGAGAGAGATTTTCTGATGATGATGAAGGCAGCCTCTCTCTCTCTCTCTCTCTCTCTCTCTCTCTCTCTCTCTCTCTCTCTCTCTCTCTCTCGCTGATTTTTCGAATATCTATTTCCATCAAAACATTTTTTTTTCAGTTTAGTTTTCTCTTTTCACCTGCAAGGAAATTTACAAGTGTGAAGAGGCTCTGAAAAAAGTTCGACAGACGTCGCAAAGAGGAAGAGCAGTGTAAGAGAAGATGGAAAAGGGTGAAACACACACACACACACACACACACACACACACACACACACACACACACACACACACACACGCATGCACGCACGCACGCACGCACGCACGCACGCACACACACACACACCACACACACACACGCACACACGTGCACGGACCTGTCGTCATCGTCCTGTCCTTGCTAATTTCATATTATTTTCGCCGGTCGTTTCATGTCTGTCTGTCTGCCTGTCTGCCTGCCTGTCTCTCTGTCTCTGTCCGTATTACTGACTCTGTCTCTGTTTTGTCTCTATACGTCAGCCTGTCTGTCTGTCTCTGTCTCTCTATCTCTCTTTGTCTCTCTCTCTCTGTCTGTCTGTCTGTCTGTCTGTCTCTCTCTCTCTCTCTCTCTCTCTCTCTCTCTCTCTCTCTCTCTCTCCTCCATCGTGCAGGTGGTCTGTCAGTATTACAGATGTCTGAAAACGGGCCAGACATAACAGATATTCGATGTCCTGTTAGTGATGTCAGCAGTAATACATTTTATCTATAAAAAATATATATATATATATATATGGTCAAGCCAGAGAACTGGTCTTTCGTGAACAAGAAGGTGAGGATGAAAACAAATTCAGCTGGATGTCGTGTTGAATTACTGCCATGTCTGACATTCCTCCCCAACCCTCCGTTGTCTTTCTTCTCTAAAGTGACTTTTGAAGAAGACACAAATGACATGTTGGAAAAAATTCTCTCTCTCTCTCTCTCTCTCTCTCTCTCTCTCTCTCTCTCTCTCTCTCTCTCTCTGTCTCTCTCTCTCTACATGTGTGTGTGTGTGTGTGTGTGTGTGTGTGTGTGTGTGTGTGTGTGTGTGTGTGTGTGTGTGTGTGAGGGAGAGAGAGAGAGAGAGAGAGAGAGAAATCTTATTGCCATAATGTATGTTTTGAACGGGATTTGAAGAGTAGGCTTCAGCACATCGTATGCCCTCGTAAGCATACAAGCAAAAGTTTACCTAACCACCTCAAATAACAACAGGGATATATAACCACTGAATGTGATGAAAGCATGTGCCAAAAAACATATACAACCGACTGTGCCAATGGGAGAAAGAATTTTTCCTCGTCAGAAGATGCGCTAGCTGACTTTCGTAAACGGCATTCAATTGTCAGCCACTCGTCCACTAATCTAGTCAGGCATGCAAAGATATTTCTCAACTGAATGTCACATTTACTACTTTCAGGAAAGTATATAACAAAGCAAGGGGGCATATTTTGGTTTCATTTTTATCCAGATATCATTCAATACGGGTGTATGAAAATAAAACACTTTGTAATCAGTGCTATGGATGATTCAAGAGGTGCAGTGTGTGTGGTGAACGGTAGTGTATTTTCTTACTTTTTTGGAGGTTCTACTTCAAAGCGTGTATCGTGATGTTTGACGTAGGTTTTCCTGAGAATGGGTGCGTTCCACTCTAATGTATGGAACCACAGTCGCGACAAAAGCCATTAACTTCCCAGCTCCCACACCCATTTTCTACTACACCTTTTTTTTTTTACCCCAGGGAAGCAGATGTTCTTCAGGAAAAACAGCTATAATGAAAAAACAAACAAAACAAACAAAACAAAAACAATGCTGCAGTTATCCCAAAGAGAGAAAACTCCACCCGCATCCCACCCCCCCCCTTTTTTTTTCTTTCCCCCCTCCCCGCCGCCCCCCCCCCCCCCCCCCCCTCCCCCTCCCCCTCCTCGCATGGAAAGTCATTCTTCAGGATCCCAAAACGTTTACACTTGTTTTCCCGGTTTCTAATGTCTTCCTTATTCACCTTTTCCGCTGTTATACATTATCAGCACCATTGCTAGTGGGCAAGTCAATGTCAGAGATATGCGCATCAATAATAAATTTCTTAATTTCGATTTTTAACTCACAGTGACAACTGTGTTCCCCTCGGAAAACAGGGAAGGGTCATAACCCGATGGAAAACGTTTATGATCGCTAAATCAGTCAGTGAAAACGGTTAATATACTAGGAAGAAAACGGGGGAGAAACAAATGTGATGTTTAGAATAACATCGACATTGACAGACCTCCCTGTTATCGCTGTTTTTACTCAAGATAATGATTGGTTTTCCTCAGGAGGTCAGGGAAAAAACTTGTTGTCAGCTTCTGATGCTTGTATGTTCCTATACCTGCTACACTCATGGGACGAAAGTCTGTCCGCTCTCGGCACTTCCGGCGCTGACTACCTACGAGCAGCTGTTGCTGAAAACTTACTATTCTTACCTTTAGGCTGGACTTAACTTGCTAGCACTTGGTAATCTGGCCCTTCCGACTCAAAACATGCTGAGAGTCATAGAGTGAGTGGAGGTAGGCAACAGTCAGTTGATTCCAGCAAGTGGTGAGTGCACAGCGCAGATCTGCAACAGTACTGATGCGGCGAATGTTTTTTTTTCTCGTTATATCTCGAGGACTTGCCACACGATCCTCTCGATCGGATTTACATCTGGACTTAGAGGGGGCTAGAAAAAACCGGGAACGCTGTGCTGTCGCTTTCAGGTCTCGGAGTGAGCCGAGCGGTGAACAGAGATGTTGTCTTCTTCTTGCAGGTGCCAACGTTTGTTTGGGTAGTGGTCGGCAACAAACGGCAAAGAGTTGCTTTCCAGCACATCAGTGTACTTCTGACTGTCCATACTGCCTTCCACGAACACCAGTGGTCCAACTCTGTCATACGAAATGCATCCCCATACATCAATTTCAATGTAGTTTTCGGGCCAAGATGGACGTCGCACACAGAGAAAACACTGACCACACTTCTCCTCGACTTTCCTCCATAGTTTAACACGTCCATTGGGTTTGATCACAATGGTCATTTCATCACTGAAAATAACATTTTTCCACTGATCGTTCACAGTCCAGTGAAATTTACTCCTACAGTACAGCAGCCACTTCTTTCTGTTGACTTCCTTAATGATGATTAGTTCTTCACTGGGGGGTGCTTTGAATAGCCAAGTCCTTGCAGATTTCGCTTGATTGTCTTTTGGCGGACTTCAACGGAGGTTGATGCACGTATTTCGGCTGAAACTTCAGAAACTGG
>JADBJO010022536.1:5000-17500 GCA_016801955.1 Conus betulinus | reverse complement strand
TTTCAAATGATGGAATATGAATTGCCAAAATGCCACAGGCAAGTCATTGCAGTGCACCCCGACTGATCAACCGTTACAGAATCAGAGATGTGCAGAGGGGTGGGGTGGGTGGTAGAGGATGAGTTTGTTCGCCATTCACAAGCGGGAAAACCAGTGTACATAGGGCCAGAATAGCTCAGTTGATAGATCACTGTATTCGTGATCCTGATGATCCTGAGTTGTGGGTTTCGAATCTCTGCTGGCCGTTTTCAGAACAGGAAGATTTTCCTCTTGGAGTTAACTTTGGTTTTGACTCCTCCCCAGAAAGTCCTTTGGATGAGGCGATAAGCAGAGGCTCCTTGTGTGAACGCACACATAGTATCTCGTCATACACATCAAATTCCATCACCAAATTTCAGAAAAGAAGACCAGTTCGGCCGTTGGTATGGATGACACGCTACACATAGCATGCGACTGAAGAATGAAACGGGAAACGACCGAATGCAGCGTGAGCAGGTAGCGCTTCTGTCTTTTACTTACTTGACACTCCGTTGCGTAAATAAATGAGAACACGGACTGTAAAGAACTGAGAGTGTGGTTCTCTAGCCGAGGATAGGAACTATATCAGTACTCACTACTACTACTACTACTACCACCACCACCACTACTACTACTACTACTACTACTACTACTACTACTACTACTACTACTACTACCAACGAAAGAAGAAGAAGAAAGAAGAAGAATTTAAAGCTAGCATGTCCATATCTTGTCTCCTACATAATTCTGGGTCAGGCCATGACACGTGGCTACCAGCAACGCCTTTCACTGGCTCATAATGCAGCAACGCCTTTCGCTGGCTCAGAATGCAGCAACGCCTTTCACTGGTTTATAATGGAACAACGCCTTTCACTGGTTCATAATGCAGCAACGGCTTTCACTGGCTCATAATGCAGCAACAGCTTTCACTGGCTCATAATGGAACAACGCCTTCCACTGGTTCATAATGCAGCAACGCCTTCCACTGGTTTATAATGGAACAACGCCTTTCACTGCTCAGAATGCAGCAACGGCTTTCACTGGCTCATAATGCAGTAACGGCTTTCACCGGCTCCTAATGCAGCAACGCCTTTCACTGGCTCATAATGCAGCAACGCCTTTCACTGGCTCATAATGGAGCAACGCCTTTCACTGGCTCATAATGCAGCAACGCCTTTCACTGGCTCATAATGCAGCAACGCCTTTCACTGGCTCATAATGCAGCAACGCCTTTCACTGGTTTATAATGCAGCAACGCCTTTCACTGGCTCATAATGCAGCAACGCCTTTCACTGGCTCATAATGCTCATAATGGACGCGCCTTTCACTGGCTCAGAATGCAGCAACGGCTTTCACTGGCTCATAATGCAGCAACGCCTTTCACTGGCTCATAATGCAGCAACACCTTTCACAGGTTCATAATGCAGCAACGCCATTCACTGGCTCATAATGCAGCAACGCCTTTCGCTGGCTCATAATGCAACCTTTAGGAAACGCATTTCTCCAGGGCAGTGTACTGGCAGGAAAAAGCGTGCCGATGGAACCTTGTTTCAAGCCTCTGATATGACATGGATCTTAATGATCCATTTTATGGTGGTCCCAACGCTTTACTACAGGGCAACGAAGTAAAACTCGAAAGAGATGTAGTGAGACGACATTGAGGCAAATTCTCAGCGTTCTGAAATCCTTGGTTTTCATCTCGAGATCAGAGATGGATGCACTGTGTTCATCCATAATACTGACGACTGCAACTCAAGGGAGAAAAAATTTGTTTTAAAATGTCTTGACCGGGTCGCATACCATTTCCATTTGCTTTGTGGAGTTGTGGATACCTTCATCGTTTCGTAACTTGACTCACATATCACTTACGAGGGGGAATGGAACACAAAATGTCGATACCGATTGGATTGAATAAAAAGGTAGAGCTGCAATCATCTGATATTCTGACTGACAGGAGAGGCAACGATGTGACTGATTTGTACTGATACATGTGCACAGTCCGGAGGAAAGGACTGGTATATAACTCCTAATCCACTGACACAGCAAATGGCAACATCTTTGATCTGAAAAAAAAGTTTTCACTCCAACTTACATTTTTTGTCCTCGATTGAATATCTTGCGTAATACTGTAAAAGAAAATAAAACCATACAAGTTTATATGAAATTCAACCACGTGATTTTTTTTTTTTTTTTTTTACTAGATATCCTCCAGTTTGAACGTGCGTTCTTTTTATTATTCATTTATTATTTTCCTTTAGGGGATGTTAAAGTAACTACTGTGAAAACTCCCCTTGAATCATGATCTAGCTGACCGAAGCGCTTACTGCTTGTCCTGATTACCATTGTTACGTCTCGCTATTGATGTTGTTATCTCCGCTACTGCTGCTACAACTTCTGCTACTACTTCAGACTCTACGTGTGCTGTTACTAGCTAGTATAACAATGACGACTGAAAGATAATAATCGTCATTATTATAAATCGACAACACTGGAAAAATTGAAGTGAATAGTGTGTGTGTGTGTGTGTGTGTGTGTGTGTGTGTGTGTGTGTGTGTGTGTGTGTGCGCGCGCGCGCGCGCGCGTGCATGGTACGTGCGTGAGTGTGTGTGTGTGTGTGTGTGTGTGTGTGTGCGCGCGCGCGCGCGCGCGTGCATGGTACGTGCGTCAGTGTGTGTGTGTGTGTGTGTGTGTGTGTGTGTTTGCATGCGTGTGCGCGTGCGTGCGTGCGTGCGTGCGCATGCGTGTGTGTGCGCGCGCGCGTGTTTGTGTGTATGTGTGTGTGCGTTACAAAAAGGCCTTGTAGCTTTTGTCTGATTTGTCTTGTAGCTTCAAACCCAAAACAACCACATTGGGTGTCTTGAGATCAGACCGAGTTCTATCTGTCCTTAATGCTTCATCTCCACAATGTCTTTCTTGCACAACTTTACAAGAAAAAAAACCGTCAACCGTTATATAGAAAACAAATCAAGTTTTTGTTTGTTTGTTTGTTTGTTTTTTTTTTTAAGATAAATTCGCGCCTTGTAGAAAACTTCATACATCCCGATTCATTCCACAACACTTATATACAACGTGAGAGCTTTGCATAAAAATGCTGTGAATTTAGCCTACGAAAATGTATATTGTAGTGACGAATAACATTTTCAGGAGAAAAAAAAAAAAAATAAAAGGTGTTTATGTCTTTAACGTGCGAGCGTCCAGAAGTTGTATGTGTGGGGCCTCAACGAGACATAATGTGCTCATCTCCTTCATTAAACAAAAATGTTTCTGCGTTTAGTTGTTTTCTTTCATTCATTCTCGTTCTGTTCGTTTATTGACTTGTTTATTTGTTCGATTTTTAATGACGTGAAAGAACTTGTGTGGACAGCCTCATCCAATCTTGCTGACTGTTCATCCTTCTCTGAAGGTGCCTCGCTCCAATCGATCCCTGATGCTAGCGTGTGCACAACGTCTTCTCCTCCAGGTCGCAAACACAAGAACAAACAACAACCGTGTTCGCTTCTTTTGGCCCGATCTCTCTCTCTCTCTCTCTCTCTCTCTCTCTCTCTCTCTCTCTCTCTCTCTCTCTCTCTCTCTCTCTCTCTCTGTAAATCTCTTGAAAAACCTCTTTCTCTCTCTCTCTCTTGAAAAACTTCTCTCTCTCTCTCTCTCTCTCTCTCTCTCTCTCTCTCTCTCTCTCTCTCTCTCTCTCTCTCTCTCTCTCTGCTCTCCTCAAAAAACTCTTGAAAAACATGTCCACTAGCAATATCTTGAAAGCAACAATTTTTTTTTTCCCCACATCCCTCTCAGTCTGATTTTTATCATCAGCATTCATGTCAAACAGTTTTGTTCTGCTTGCGGGATCCATGGCTATCTGCAATAAACTACGGGCAAAATGACAGTTTTTATATTTCTTGTCTGGTAGAAGGCTTTTGCTTTCGTTGATAATAGAATACTACTTTAAAAAAGATTAATATCTCCAAGACAGTACACACTACTGTCTTTTTTTTTATTATTATTATTAATTCTCTTCAAAACCACAGAACACGATATGCCCGCAGCAAAGACAAACTCACGAAGATGATAAAATGGGAGGGCTGTAAAAAAAAATGTCTTCAAGGCCGCCTCTTTTCAGTTTCAGTTTCAGCAGGGAGGTGTCACTGCGTGCGGACAGGTCCATATACGCTACACCACATCTGCAGATCATCAGTCTGTTGACATCACACTGCGCAAGATTTAAAGGTGATGGACAAATAGTTAATGATTAAAATGACAGAATCTAAGAAGGGGGTCTGAAGACTACGATTTAGTAGATGTCTGACCTGCCTTTGAGAGCCCAGCGCGCTGGTAAGACTATGGGTATCTGCCTAACTGTGCCATTAGCATCATTGTATATTGCGTGGTGAGTGTACTTGTGAATATGTGTAGGAATAGGTTTGTGGGTAGTGAGCGCGCGTGAGCGCATACATGTGTGCGTGCATGCGCGCGCGCGCGCGCGCGCACGTGTGTGTGTGTGTGTGTGTCTGCGTGCGTGCATGCATGGTGAGTGTACATATGAATATGCACGCGCACGAGCGCGTAGGTGCATAGCTTTGATTAATTGTGGAAAGCAAATGTTCAGAAGATGACAGAATAACAGCAACAATATGGACTTCTGCATTTGTGTGTGTGGGCACAGGCCCGAGTGTGTGGGCCACGCACACACGTACGCGCGCGCGCGCACACACACACACACACACACACAAACACACACACACACGCACGCACACACACACACACACACACACACACACACACACACACACACACACACACAACACACACACATGCACGCACGCACGCATGCACACACACACACACACACACACACACACACACACACACACACACACACACACACACACACACACACACACACATTCGTTGCTTGTTATATTTTCTGAGATTAAATGTCATAAAATTCTTATAAAGATTATACATATCACGCACACCTCAGATTTTAGAGCTAAACATATTTGAGTATGTAAGGTATAACTTTAAAAATTAGGTTTGGTTTTGATTGGTCAAGTCAAGGCAATGGCAACGTTGATTTTTTTTTTTTTTTTTAACCGATGATTTATAGACTGCAATTCGCAAAAGAGACTATATTATATCATCATAAATACTAAATTTATATGAATGTCGTTTCTCTGATTTGAAACTTTACTTTCTTTGCTAGATGAAGAAAGCCATTTCAACTTCGTAACTACAGGCTTATATTTGTTTTATTCATTGCTTTGTTACCAGTCTTTTATTGACGGCAAGTTAATCTATCCATTATGTAGAAGAGATCGCTAGGAGATAACAGACACCTCATGCATATCACTGTCCAGCCTGTACCAGCATTCGTGAAATCCTTAATAGATCTAATACCGTAGGCAGACATTTTTTTTTTTTTTTTTTTACAAATTGAAATTGAGCTTATTAGTGTCTTCAATATCGACTACATTCTTCTTGTCATGCCAAGTGCTTAAATCTAAGGAAGTAGGTGAAACCTGACAAAAATGTATTACTACGCATCTGGTTACGTGTTGTACTTTACATTCTTGTTTTTGTTTGTATCATGTTCATTGCTTTGCTTCATAGGGAACCAAGATCTGCATATGTATAAATTGTTTTGAGTCTTAGGTCTGTTAGAAGGATAACAAGGATCTTTGAAGCTTAATCTTTTACTGTATATAAATATTACAGACCGATTTGATTTTATTCGAGTCTTCTTCTCTGTCTCATTTTGCATTGAATCACATACCTATTATTTCAGTCAATGTTACAGATAAACACTCATGATTTGTCTTTTGCTCATCTGTTGATGCTGCTTCATAAGGAAACATGAGTGGTCAGGTGAGTCGATAGAACAGTGGACAAAAACCAAGTGTTGATTATAAAACAACTATGAACACGATTAAAAAAAAAATCTCTAAATCTACAAAGCCAGTCCTCAGAAATGCTCTCTCTCTCTCTCTCTCTCTCTCTCTCTCTCTCTCTCTCTCTCTCTCTCTCTCTCTCTCTCTTAACAAACAGATACCCACTATACAAAAACTAGGCAATTAGGTGCATTCGTTACTGGTTCAAATTATCAAAGATGAGCATTGATCGACTACCAAGGAATTCTTACACCATGTTATACGACTTGGACTGAAAAGGAAAAAAAAAAAAAAAAACTGGGTATCAAACATTCGATTGTTTCTTTATGGGTTTGGTTTTGGTTATGTATGGGAGTGCCAAGTTGTTGGTCACGAAAATATATTTGTGCAAACTTTGCGCCAGAGATTAATTGAATGCAGATGGCAGGACTGGGAAAGTCATACAAAATAAAGCCAAAGGTATAACATGTATAGATGATCATGTGTGAAAGCATATCTCTCATTTGATTTGCATAAATGTTTGCAGTTTCTTGTCACTAAATTTAGATTTGGTATATCTGAAATCAATGCACACGTGTATTGCTTTAAAGTTATATATCATAATGAGTTACTATGTCCGTTGTGTAAGGAGTCTAATAAGGACAAGCCTCTCTCTCTCTCTCTCTCTCTCTCTCTCTCTCTCTCTCTCTCTCTCTCTCTCTCGTATCATGTAATCTTTTCCGCTCGCATTTTCTACAGTTGAAGACCTGACCATTGAAAGGATGGTATGTGGCCCTTTTATGAAAATTACAGAAAAGACACGCTTCCCCTAAATGTGTTGTTTTAAGAAAAAAGCTGATATGACATAAACACAACAAACAGCTGTCTTTTTTCTTTTTTTTTTTTTTTTTTTTTCCAGATTTGCGCTGTTAATAAAAAAATGGGAATAAAATGACTGGATAAAGAGCAAAATAAATCTACAAAGCATTGTGGTTTAGGAAGAAAAACGTTAGTAAATCATTATTTCCGCTGAAGTCGGCTATAGACAAGTATATTGGTATCTGTATGTTGACTAATATCAACACGTCAGTGTGTAGTTTAACAAGTGATAGTGTAAAGCTTTTTAAGCAGTATAAGAGAATGTGGAGATAAGTGAACACAAAAAAAGGAAGTGCATCACTTGAAAAGCAATTGTAACAGCTTGTGTTTACAGCATAAATAGTGTGTGTGTGTGTGTGTGTGTGTGTGTGTGTGTGTGTGTGTGTGTGTGTGTGTGTGTGTGTGTGCAAGCGTGCGTGCGCACGCGCGCGCGTGTGTGTGTGTGTGTGTGTGTGTGTGTGTGTGTGTGTGTGTGTGTGTGTGTGTGTGTGTGTGTGTGTGTGTGTGTGTGTGTGTGTCCAGAACTAAAGCATGATCTGCCCAGTATCTATGTGTGCATATGACAGTACATTGTGGGCTAGATATATATATATATATATATATATATATATATATGTGTGTGTGTGTGGTGTGTGTGTGTGTGTGTGTGTGTGTGTGTGTGTGTGTAATTGAAATGCTTAGTTGCCGTGCAGTTATCATTGTATTTTATGATTTAGACTTCGTGAGCTGATTTTATTAACAGATATATTTGTAACTAATCGATTAAACATACACGTTATTAGCTTTATAATTCGATGTTTTTTTGGTTTTTTTTTTTCACTTTTGTAATTCTTCATTACATATGTAGTTTATATTCGACGATGAATTTGCATGCTTGTGCAAGCAAACGCATGTATGTAGTCCATATTGCATGTGCGTATAATGGGGAAGGGGGGGGGGGGGGGGGGGGGGGGGGGGATGGTGTTATAAATGTGTGTGCGCAAAAATAAGGAAGGAAATTCTATACAATCTTGTGAAGGCCTGAATGATGAGCGAGCGAGCGAGCAGAGAGAAATAAATTATGAGAGTGAGGGTAAGCTCGTGACTAATAATAAAAACTTCATTTTTTCTGACTTTATGAATTTACGAGATTTATATAATTCTAATCTTGAAATTGTTATGGTTTATATTTGTTGTTTTAAGCACGTGTTATGTGTTGGGCGTTTTGCTCTTAGCGCTTGTAATAATTAATTCAGTCTCTCTCTCTCTCTCTCTCTCTCTCTCTCTCTCTCTCTCTCTCTCTCTCTGCTTCTGAAATGCAGTACTGCTTTCACCAAAATGCAGATTTGGATCTGTGTGGGGAAAACCATGTTAACATTTCGATTACTTTGTTCGTTCCTTTAAAGAGAGAATAATTGTTCTTCGCAAGAAGGGAACTGTCGTTTTAGTGACAGGGACTGCCCTTCAGTTATACCACGATTATAAGAATCATTTGTACAGAACGCTATCAGAAAATCAATTTGATCCCACTCAGTAAGAACTTTGCGTTTTGTTGTGAATTTTGTGAAGTGCACAAATGACTACAGGCATAATAAAGGACAAAATCTAGTGTTCGACTGCAGGAAGAACCAATCAAAGATACAGCACTTTTCGCCTTTTTTTCTGTAATTGCCCCGTTGTGAAAGACTTCAGAAAGACATTCAAAATTCGCCAGTATACAATACAGTGTTCACACTAGAACTAATTTAGAAGGTTCCCTGAAACTCTCTGTTTGGTGTGAAACTAAGTCTCGTTAAAACTATGCAAAGTCCACAGACAGCTTACAAACTGAAACTAGATACAGAACAGTCAATCGGTCATCATTCCCGTCTCTGCTACGCGAGGAACGACACAAAGGTTGCTAAGACAAAGCAGCTGGGACGTCATAGTGAAGAAGTGAGAATTCCGCGCCTGCAAACGTCACATTGTTCCGAACAGTTGACGATTGTTCTGCTGGTGATTCGATTTGCATGTGTGATTCGATTTTCATGTGGTCATATCTTGACTGAGTTGATCGCAGACTCCGTTCCTGGCAGACGTTTTGCATGTGACTGTCACAGACTCAAGGACTCGTGTATGTGCGTTAATTTAAAGCCTTGCTATACAGCAGTCTACTTACTGTGCAGGGGATTTAATTGCTATTTGCGCGCATGAATTAGAGTGAAAAAGAAAGGTTCTTTTTTCTGGACAAATGTAATCATGAAATTTTAGAGTGAAAAGGAGTGGCAGGTTTTTTTTTCTTTCTTTCTGGACAAATCTAATAATGAAATTCTATGAGACAGCACTGTAATATTGTCCATGAAATGAATTTTGTTAAAGGCATTCTATTATATAATGCCTGTGTTCGGAGGTCAGTCAAGGAAGCATCACTAACTTTCTTTGCGGTGGATACTGTTCGACCATATACTGAGGGCTGTGGGCTAAATTCATGACGAATTCGGTGTCTTTTTCTTTCCCTCTGTCTTTCCCTCACTGTCTCTCTCTCTCTTTGTTTCTGTCTATCAGTCTCTCTCTATGTCCGTCTGTTTATCGTCTGTCTTTCTGTCTGTCGGTGTGTCTGTCTTCGCATCTCTGTCTCTGTCCCTCTGTTTGTCTCTCACCTTCGGTCCTTTTCCCCCCATAACGTCTTTTTATTACAAGTTATTATCTAGCACATGCATACAAGCCTGTCAGACTCGTGCCTTCTTTCCTTCTGTGTTTTTTTTTTCGTTTGTTTGTTTCTTCGTTTCTCTGTTTGTATTCATTAAGGCCGAGCGATTTTCTGACAAACTATATGTCGAGAGATTCTTCTGGTGATGCAAATCTAATCCCATGAAATAAAGGAATCAAGTGGCTTTTCGTGTAGCCAGTCCTGCTCCATGGTCACCTGATCAAAGCGTCGACGCCTTCTCTCTTTGATTTGATTATTGATCAGACGATGGAAGCATCAATATGACACCGGGTATGCCTCTCGCAGAACAACATTGTGGGCTGCTCGAGTTAGATGTGTCCTTGGGTTTTTTGTTTTTTGTTTGTTTTTTTGTTTTTTGTTTTGCTTCGCTTCGAGAGAGAGAGAGAGAGAGAGAGAGAGAGAGAGAGAGAGAGATTCTTCAGAAAGTGTTTAAGACAGATGCTATGCTGGGTAGATGTTACTGTATGTCAATATGATTTATCTGCTCTTTGGTGAATTCATCATGTGGCTTCGGCTGGTTGGTTGGTTGTTGGTCGGTAGGTTGGTTGGTTGGAAAGTTGGGTGATTGTTTCCAGCACAATTGACCAGATATGGGTATTGTTGACAGAGAGAGAGAGAGAGAGAGAGAGAGAGAGAGAGAGAGAGAGAGAGAGAGATTTTCTGATGATGATGAAAGGCAGCCTCTCTCTCTCTCTCTCTCTCTCTCTCTCTCTCTCTCTCTCTCTCTCTCTCTCTCTCTCGCTGATTTTTCGAATATCTATTTCCATCAAAACATTTTTTTTTCAGTTTAGTTTTCTCTTTCACCTGCAAGGAAATTTACAAGTGTGAAGAGGCTCTGAAAAAAGTTCGACAGACGTCGCAAAGAGGAAGAGCAGTGTAAGAGAAGATGGAAAAGGGTGAAAACACACACACACACACACACACACACACACACACACACACACACACACACACACACACGCATGCACGCACGCACGCACGCACGCACGCACGCACGCACACACACACACACACACACACACACACACACACACGTGCACGGACACCTGTCGTCATCGTCCTGTCCTTTGCTAATTTCATATTATTTTCGCCGGTCGTTTCATGTCTGTCTGTCTGCCTGTCTGCCTGCCTGTCTCTCTGTCTCTGTCCGTATTACTGACTCTGTCTCTGTTTTTGTCTCTATACGTCAGCCTGTCTGTCTGTCTCTGTCTCTCTATCTCTCTTTGTCTCTCTCTCTCTCTGTCTGTCTGTCTGTCTGTCTGTCTGTCTCTCTCTCTCTCTCTCTCTCTCTCTCTCTCTCTCTCTCTCTCTCTCTCTCTCTCCATCGTGCAGGTGGTCTGTCAGTATTACAGATGTCTGGAAAACGGGCCAGACATAACAGATATTCGATGTCCTGTTAGTGATGTCAGCAGTAATACATTTATCTATAAAAAAAAAATATATATATATATATATATGGTCAAGCCAGAGAACTGGTCTTTCGTGAACAAGAAGGTGAGGATGAAAACAAATTCAGCTGGATGTCGTGTTGAATTACTGCCATGTCTGACATTCCTCCCCAACCCTCCGTTGTCTTTCTTCTCTAAAGTGACTTTTGAAGAAGACACAAATTGACACTGTTGGGAAAAATTCTCTCTCTCTCTCTCTCTCTCTCTCCTCTCTCTCTCTCTCTCTCT
Source organism: Conus betulinus (assembly GCA_016801955.1). Classification (NCBI taxonomy): domain Eukaryota; kingdom Metazoa; phylum Mollusca; class Gastropoda; order Neogastropoda; family Conidae; genus Conus; species Conus betulinus. The sequence continues at coordinate 6,380 of JADBJO010022536.1, read as the reverse complement.
CTGTCTCTCTCTCTCTCTACATGTGTGTGCGTGTGTGTGTGTGTGTGTGTGTGTGTGTGTGTGTGTGTGTGTGTGTGTGTGTGTGTGTGTGAGAGAGAGAGAGAGAGAGAGAGAGAGAGAGAAATCTTATTGCCATAATGTATGTTTTGAACGGGATTTGAAGAGTAGGCTTCAGCACATCGTATGCCCTCGTAAGCATACAAGCAAAAGTTTACCTAACCACCTCAAATAACAACAGGGATATATAACCACTGAATGTGATGAAAGCATGTGCCAAAAAACATATACAACCGACTGTGCCAATGGGAGAAAAAATTTTTTCCTCGTCAGAAGATGCGCTAGCTGACTTTCGTAAACGGCATTCAATTGTCAGCCACTCGTCCACTAATCTAGTCAGGCATGCAAAGATATTTCTCAACTGAATGTCACATTTACTACTTTCAGGAAAGTATATAACAAAGCAAGGGGGCATATTTTGGTTTCATTTTTATCCAGATATCATTCAATACGGGTGTATGAAAATAAAACACTTTGTAATCAGTGCTATGGATGATTCAAGAGGTGCAGTGTGTGTGGTGAACGGTAGTGTATTTTCTTACTTTTTTGGAGGTTCTACTTCAAAGCGTGTATCGTGATGTTTGACGTAGGTTTTCCTGAGAATGGGTGCGTTCCACTCTAATGTATGGAACCACAGTCGCGACAAAAGCCATTAACTTCCCAGCTCCCCACACCCATTTTCTACTACACCTTTTTTTTTTTTACCCCAGGGAAGCAGATGTTCTTCAGGAAAAACAGCTATAATGAAAAAAAAAACAAACAAACAAACAAAAAACAATGCTGCAGTTATCCCAAAGGAGAGAAAACTCCACCCGCATCCCCACCCCCACCCCTTTTTTTTTTTTTTCCCCTTTCCCCCCCCCCCGCCGCCCCCCCCCCCCCCCCCCCCCCCCCCCCTCCCCCTCCTCGCATGGAAAGTCATTCTTCAGGATCCCAAACGTTTACACTTGTTTTCCCGGTTTCTAATGTCTTCCTTATTCACCTTTCCGCTGTTATACATTATCAGCACCATTGCTAGTGGGCAAGTCAATGTCAGAGATATGCGCATCAATAATAAATTTCTTAATTTCGATTTTTAACTCACAGTGACAACTGTTTTCCCCTCGGAAAACAGGGAAGGGTCATAACCCGATGGAAAACGTTTATGATCGCTAAATCAGTCAGTGAAAACGGTTAATATACTAGGAAGAAAACGGGGAAACAAATGTGATTGTTTAGAATAACATCGACATTGACAGACCTCCCTGTTATCGCTGTTTTTACTCAAGATAATGATTGGTTTTCCTCAGGAGGTCAGGGAAAACTGTTGTTGTCAGCTTCTGA
>JADBJO010022535.1:15000-20000 GCA_016801955.1 Conus betulinus | reverse complement strand
TCTGTCCGAGACCTGTTAATAAAAAAGTTGAAAAAAAAAAAAAAACTGTTGACAAAGATTTTATTCTTGAGACACCTTCACGCGCACAGACGGGGCAGATTCTTCTGCTGCCTATTGCTGAAATTTCTGGCATGTCTACAGTATCGACATTCGCCATTCCCACGGGTATCCCCAGCAGCGTACGTCGCGCTCAATGACTGAAAAACGACGCCATCGATTGTCTAGGAGAGATGCAGTTGGCAGGAACCAAGTTTGGTTTTATCAGCACGCAATGGCACCGAGCTCTGGAAGCAGTTGAAAAGTTGAGAAACCTCGGTCAGACCATACATCAAGATGGTTGATGCCAGCACGGAGTCACACCCCGAGATCAGTGAAGCAAAGGCAACATCGTGTTCAAATGAAAGATATCTTCTGAACTCCAGAGGCATCACGCTCCAGCTAAAGCTGAGACTAATGAAATGTTACATCTTTCAATCATGTTGCATGGAGCAGAGACTAATGAAGTGTTACATCTGTGCAATCATATTGCATGGAGCAGAGACTAATGACGTGTTACATTTGTGCAATCATATTGCATGGAGCAGAGACTAATGACGTGTTACATCTTTGCAATCATATTGCATGGAGCAGAGACATAACGCTCCAGTTAAAGCTGAGACTAATGAAGTGTTACATCTTTCAATCATACTGCATGGAGCAGAGACTAATGAAGTGTTACATCTGTGCAATCATATTGCATGGAGCAGAGACTAATGATGTGTTTCATCTTTGCAATCATATTGCATGGAGCAGAGACTAATGACGTGTTACATCTTTGCAATCATATTGCACGGAGCAGAGACATAACGCTCCAGTTAAAGCTGAGACTAATGAAGTGTTACATCTTTGCAATCATATTGCATGGAGCCAAGACACGGAAAAGAAAATGATGAGGGATTCTCCGTCGTGTCCGACGGATGAGTAGGCAGGCAGGTCATCTGCTGATACGGGTCCTCATGTGGGAATGAAGACCAATTCTTGAGGCACAAAGTCGTCCACAGACGCTGCATGGAATGGAGTCCTGCAAGGATGGGCCCCGTTGTTCTCCGATTCCCTTTTTACCTGGATGGCGACTGCTCTGTTGCGCTCAAATGTCTTTGTGCCCTGGGTATACTGTGGTGCTTCCACTGTGTTCTGTCAAAGGGCGACATCTTCCCAGGAAGCAGTATCGGTGTTGCAGTTTCTGAGGTTGGCCTTCAAGGTGTCTTTGTATCTCTTGAGAAGCCTTCCTTAATCGCGTTGTCCTTCCTTCAGTTGTCCATACAGCAGCATCTTTGGAATGCTGCTGTCCTCCATGCGGACAACGTGTCCTGTCCATCGGAGCTGGCTGTTTGATGAGTATACACTCAACGCTGGGTTAGCCACGCTTCTTCGGGACCTGTAGGTTGGGACACTGTCTTGCCATTTGATGCTGCAGATCTTGCTGCAGTTCTAATGGAACTGTTCGAGTTGTTGGATGTGTCGGTGGTACGTTGTCCACGACTCACAACAGCAGCGGAGAGCACAAAGATGCGGAACAGAAAATAGAAGCATCCAAAATGGAGATTCCATCGTCTGGGCAAAGTACGTTGAAGAGACAAAAGTTACCAATATAGAGGTGCTGAAAAGATGTAGGTATGGAAAGAGAACTAAATACAGCAAGTAGCCAGTCAGATCCAAAGGCTGCATATTTTGGACATATCATGAGGCACAACTCACTTCCAAAGAAGATCCACAAAGGCTGCATATTTTGGACATATCATGAGGCACAACTCACTTCCGAAGAAGATCCACAAAACCTGCAGTATTTTGGACATATCATGAGGTACAACTCGCTTCCAAGAACATCTTCACTGGAACCGTGGAGGGCAAAAGAGCGAGAGGACGTCATAGAAGACTGTGGACTGGACAGATGACGTCAAAGCATGGACACAGGGACTAATGGCACAGACTGACATATGACGTCAAAACATGGACACATGGAGTAATGGCACAGACTGACACATGACGTCAAAAGCATGGACACAGGGAGTAATGGCACAGACTGACACATGACGTCAAAGCATGGACACAGGGAGTAATGGCACAGACTGACACATGACGTCAAAGCATGGACACAGGGAGGAATGGCACAGACTGACAGATGACGTCAAAGCATGGACACAGAGAGCAATGGGACCGACTTGCCGACGTATGACGGCAAGATCGGAAAGCTTGGAGAGTTCATGACTCGCCGACCGCTGGACCACAGGGACGGCAGCTAGGCAAGGCAAGACAATGGTCAAGGCAAGGCATTGGTCAAGGCAAGGCAGGGCAACTGTCAAGATAAGGCAATGGTCATCGCAAGGCAAGGCGAAAGTCAAGGCAAGGCGAAGGTCAAGGCAAGGCAAGGCAAGACAATGGTCAAGGCAAGGTAAGGCGAAGGTCAAGGCAAGGCAAGGCAATGGTCAAGGCAAGGCAAGAACAAACGTTAAGGCAAGGCAATGGTCAAGGCAAGGCAAAGCAAAAGTCAAGGCAAGGCAATGATTAAGGCAAGGCAAGGCAAGACAAAAGTTAAGGCAAGGCAATGGTCAAGGCAAGGCAAAGCAAAAGGCAAGGCAATGGTCAAGGCAAGGCGAGGCAATGGTCAAGGCAAGGCAAGGCAAAGGTCAAGGCAAAAGCAATGATTAAGGCAAGGCAAGGCAAGACAAAGTTAAGGCAAGGCAATGGTCAAGGCAAGGCAAAGCAAAAGGCAAGGCAAGGCAATGGTCAAGGCAAGGCGAGGCAATGGTCAAGGCAAGGCAAGGCAAAGGTCAAGGCAAAGCAATGATAAGGCAATGGTCAAGGCAGTGGACAAGGCAAGGCAAAGGTCCAGACAAGGCAAGGCAATGGTCAAGGCAAGGCATTGGTCAAGGCAAGGCAATGGTCAAAACAAAGACAAGGCCAATGTCAAGGCAATGGGCAAGAAAAGGCAATGGAATGGTCAAGGCAATACAAGACAAGGCAATGGTCAAGGCAAGACAAGACAAAGCATTGGTCAGGCAAGACGAGACAAGACAATGGTCGAGACAAGACAAAACAATGGTCAACGCAAGACAATGACAAGGCAATGGGCAACGCAAGGCAGTGGGGCAAGACGACAAGGCAAGGCAAGGCAAGGCAACGTCAGGGGAATGGGCAAGGCAAGGCAAGGGTCAAGGCAAGGCAATGCCAAGGCAACGAGCAAGGCAAGACAAGGCAATGTTCAAGGCAAGGCAACGGTCAAGGCAAGGCAATGGTCAAGGCAAGACAAGGCAATGATCAAGGCAAGGCAATGTCAAGGCAATGGGCAAGGCGAGACTAGGCGAAGCAATGTCAAGGCAATGGGTAAGGCGAGACTAGGCAATGGTCAAGGCAATGGTCAAGGCAATGGTCAAGGCAGGGCAAGGCAGGGCAAGGCAGGGCAAGGCAAGATGAGACAAGGTGAGGCAATGGTCACGACCTTCCGTTGATGGGCAGCCGTTCTTCTCTTTGAAAAGGTGAAGAAGCTCCGTGGTGCATTCCATGTCATGTACCACTCACAGTCAAACATGTTCCTTTAGAGCGTCTGGACCTGCATGATGTGAGATAAACATTTGACAGCAGACTCCATGGAAAAAAACAAACTTGTTCTAAGATTGTCCGTCCCACCTGATGTGACCTTTGACTTTATGAAAAGAGATCAGCATTTTTTTTTTTCTATCTGATCTAAGATTTTACAGAAGAAAATTTTCTTTTTAAAACAGAATTTCCAGTGGGTTTCTCTCTCTCTTTTCTTAAAAAGGTGTATTTTAAAGGGTTGTGTGATTTATTTTTTTTCTAACGACTTGTAAGTGGACTTCAGCGTATACACACACAGACACTTAAACACGATAAACGAATGAATGAAGAGAGAGAGAGAGAGAGAGAGATGTCGAGAGAGGAGAGAGAGAGAGAGAGAGAGAGAGAGATAAGAGAGAGAGAAGAGAGAGAGAGAGAGAAGAGAGAGACAGACAGACAGACAGACAGAGACGGAGAGAGAGTTAGTTTGTTCATTGAACTTAATAATAATAATAATAATAATAATATAATAATAAATAATAATAATAATGATGATGATGATGATGATGATGATGATGATGATGATGTGATGATAATAATGATAATAATGAACATTTTTATGAGCACACTTCTCTGTTAACAGAGCACGCGGCCCATTACAAATTCCATATATATAAACAATTAAAGCAATAACAGACAACGCACACACACACACACACACCAATCGCCACGCACACACGCCCACTCTTCCACACACACACACACACACACACACACACACACACACACACACACACACACACACACACACACACACACATCCACAGAGAAACACACACACACACACACACACACAACACACACCACACACACGTGCCCATAGATTGACAGCGAAATGAACTAATTGTAAACTTTTTCTGGAAGATGTGGGTTTTCAGAGAGCGTTTTTTGAGAAGGAGTCAGAGTTATTAGTTTTTCTTATTTCTGCAGGGATAGTGTTCCAGATGGACGGGGCAGTATGCGAGAAGCATCTGTCACCTAATGACTTAGCGTCTGTCATCTGTCACCTAAACTTGTGCTTACGTCTGAACTTTAGACAAAAACGAGAATCCATTTAAGTTGAGAATAATAAACATATAGAATTTGCATCCAAAGCACCAGCCTTGTCTTGCTTGCCAACTTACCATGCATTCCTATCATATAGTTTCATTATTGTGAATACTTTCATAGCGGCTATCCTCGGCTAGAGACCAGCTCTAAGCGCTTTACAATCCGCGTTCTCGTTTACACAACAGGCTGCCTACCTGGGTAGAGGCGACGGAAGAGCTGCCAGCTGGCGCTTCATTCAGTCGTTTCCCGTGTCATCCAGTCAATATCGTTCACTCCATTTCCTTACTTCCTTCATTCTTTCCATTTCTCACGCAGGGTGCATGCTATATGTAACG
>JADBJO010022535.1:7500-10000 GCA_016801955.1 Conus betulinus | reverse complement strand
CTCTGTCTGTCTCTCCCTCTGACTGTCTGTCTGTCTAATCTCTGTCTGTCTCTCCCTCTGTCTGTCTGTCTGTCTTAATCTCTGTCTGTCTCTCCCTCTGACTGTCTGTCTGTCTTAACCTCTGTCTGTCTCTCCCCCTGACTGTCTGTCTGTCTCATCTTTGTCTGTCTCTCCCTCTGACTGTCTGTCTAATCTCTGTCTGTCTCTCCCTCTGACTGTCTGTCTGTCTTAATCTCTGTCTGTCTCTCCCTCTGACTGTCTCTGTCTTAATCTCTGTCTGTCTCTCCCCCCTGACTGTCTGTCTGTCTTAATCTTTGTCTGTCTCTCGCCCTGACTGTCTGTCTGTCTTAATCTCTGTCTGTCTCTCCCCCTGACTGTCTGTCTGTCTTATCTCTGTCTGTCTCTCTCCCCTCTGACTGTCTGTCTGTCTTAATCTCTGTCTGTCTCTCCCCCTGACTGTCTGTCTGTCTTAATCTCTGTCTGTCTCTCCCTCTGTCTGTCTGTTTTAATCTCTGTCTGTCTGTCCCTCTGACTATCTGTCTGTCTTAATCTCTGTCTGTCTCCCTCTGACTCTGTCTGTCTGTCTTAATCTCTGTCTGTCTCTCCTGTCTGACTGTTTTAATCTCTGTCTGTCTCTCCCCCTGACTGTCTGTCTGTCTTAATCTTGTCTGTCTCTCCCTCTGGCTGTCTGTCTGTCTTAATCTTTGTCTGTCTCTCCCTCTGACTGTCTGTCTGTAATCTCTTGTCTGTGTCAACGCGTCTGTTCCACCGCCTTCCTTTTTTTTAATGTCTGTTTGTTTGTCTGTCTGTCTATCTGTGTCTTTTTCTCTCTGTCTGTCTGTCTGTCTCTCTGAATGTGTGTGTGTGTGTGTGTGTGTGTGTGTGTGTGTGTGTGTGTGTGTGTGTGTGTGTGTGTGCGCGTGCGCGTGCTGTGCGTGTGTGCGCGTGTGCGTGCGTGCATGTGCGTGCGTGTGTGTGTGTGTGTGTGTGTGTGTGTGTGTGTGTGTGTGTGTGTGTGTGTTGTGTGTGTGTGATTGGGGAGGGGGGGGGGGCAAGCGCGTGCTCGCGTGTGTGTGTTTCTATCTCTGTTTCCTGTCTGTCTCTACCTCCGACTGTCAGCTTCATACTATCTTTAGGCCTGTCCCTGTATCTGTATGTCCACCTGTCTGTCTGTCTGTCTCTGCGTCATCTGTCTGTCTGTCTGTCTACACTCCCCGCCATTACCCCGGACCCTGATGTCATACTCCAATTACGCACCATCCACCCTTCAGTCGTCACAGTGAAGAACACGTCACCATCCACCCTTCAGTCGTCACAGTGAAGAACACGTCACCATCCACCCTTCAATCGTCACAGTGAATAACACGTCATCATCCACCCTTCAGTCGTCACATTGTAGAACACGTCATCATCCACCCTTCAGTCGTCACAGTGAATAACACGTCACCATCCACCCTTCAGTCGTCACAGTGAAGAACACGTCATCATCCACCCTTCAGTCGTCACAGTGAAGAACACGTCACCATCCACCCTTCAATCGTCACAGTGAAGAACACGTCACCATCCACCCTTCAGTCGTCACAGTGAATAACACGTCGCCATCCACCCTTCAGTCGTCACAGTGAAGAACACGTCGCCATCCACCCTCAGTCGTCACAGTGAAGAACACGTCACCATCCAACCTTCAGTCGTCACAGTGAATAACACACGTCATCATCCACCCTTCAGTCGTCACAGTGAATAACACGTCGCCATCCACCCTTCAGTCGTCACAGTGAATAACGCGTCACCATCCAACCTTCAGTCGTCACAGTGAATAAACACGTCATCATCCACCCTTCAGTCGTCACAGTGAATAACACGTCGCCATCCACCCTTCAGTCGTCACAGTGATTAATACGTCACCATCCAACCTTCAGTCGTCACAGTGAATAACACGTCATCATCACACCCTTCAGTCGTCACAGTGAAGAACACGTCATCATCCACCCTTCAGTCATCACGAGCCAGGCAGGAAGGAAGGGGCCACAACACACAGTAGTACTGAGCTGGGCACGGTCGGTCGGTGTGGGGGTAGGGAGGAGAATGAGGGAGGTGGAAAGAGGTGTGAGGATTGAGAGAGAACGAACGAACGAACGAACGAACGAATTTTATTGTAAAAGGGTAATAGAATAAGCATCTATACTTTTTTTTTGTAAATCCAGCCCTTCTAGGCAAGAAAAAGAAAATGTCAGAAACAAAAATCAAACACAACACACACACACACACACACACACACACACACACACACACACACACACACACACACACACACACACACTATATATCTATATATATATATATATATATATATATATTATATATATATATATATATATATATATATATATATATATATTCAACAAGCAATACATGATTACATTTGAGAAAAGAATCCAGTTAACAAACAAGATGAAACGGGGAGGAGAGAGAGGAGAGAGAAAGAGAGAGAGAGAGAGAG
>JADBJO010022535.1:0-2500 GCA_016801955.1 Conus betulinus | reverse complement strand
GGTAGTGCTATACCCACACAGAGGTTGGGCAGTGGACGCGTGTGAACGTAGTGCCTGCAGAACGGCTGATAGTAGATGTCGAATCATAGAGTGGAGGAGATTATAGCCTGTCATAAACACTGGAAGATTTTTTTTTTTTTTTTTTTTTTGAAGAGAGACGCCTCTGGTGATGTTGCTTTTAGCCCAGCCGACCGCAAAGGGCCATGTCAAGGCTCTTATCACGCTAAAGTCAACTCACAAGTCATATATATATATATACGATATAAATAAACACATACATATATAAATAAACATATAGATATATGTTATAAATAAACACATACACATATAAGTAAACATATGGATATATGTTTATTATGTTCTCATTTTCTTCTTCTCCCTCCCGTTATCCTCCCTTAAAAAAAAAAAATCTTTGCCCAAGTCATTAATGTAATGACGGAAGAATTGTTAGCCTGCATTTGTTTTCCCCCACTACTGATTGTTCATCTCTCTCTCTCTCTCTCTCTCTCTCTCTCTCTCTCTCTCTCTCTCTCTATATATATATATATATATATATATATATATATATATATTTTTTTTTTTAAAGTAATTCACACAACCCTTTAGAAGAAGAAGAACAACAACAACAACAGCAACAACAACAACAACAACAACAACAACAACAAAAACAACAACAAGAACAACAACAACATCATCAAGAACGAGACACAGACGGCGGCAGTATGAGGAGAAGAAGGGGGAGGTGAGTATGGAGGAGGGGAGGGGAGGGGTGGGGTGGGGAGGAAGAGGTGGAGACGAGGAAGGAGGAGGAGGAGGAGGAGGAGGAGGAAAAGGGGGAGGGAAGGAGAAAGAAGCCTGATCAACTCAGGAGACGACAAGAGAACAACATCGGCAACCTCCTTTCTGTTTTCATCGGCAACCTCCTTTCTGTTTTCATCGGCAACCTCCTTTCTGCTTTCATCGGCAACCTCCTTTCTGCTTTCATCGGCAACCTCCTTTCTGTTTTCATCGGCAACATCCTTTCTGCTTTCATCGGCAACCTCCTTTCTGCTTTCATCGGCAACTCCTTTCTGCTTTCATCGGCAACATTCTTTCTGCTTTCATTTTTGGAGAGGATAGAATACAGACAGTAGTGTGTGTGTGTGTGTGTGTGTGTGTGTGTGTGTGTGTGTGTGTGTGTGTGTGTGTGTGTGTGTGTGTCCGCGTGCACGCGCGCGTACATGCGCACGCTTGCTTACAAGGAAGATTGAGGGGAGGAGGGCGCGGGGATTATTGAGAGGGATGCTCGAAAAAAAAAAAAAAAAAACAAACAAACAAAGAAAGAGCACAGAAAAAGTAAACAATTGAAGATAATTGGGGTGAAGAGGAGAAGAGAACTGGGGTGAAGAGAAGAGAACTGCAGTGAAGAGAAGAGAATTGGGGTGAAGAGGAGAAGAGAACTGGAGTGAAGAGAAGAGAATTAGGGTGAAGAGAAGAGGATTAGGGTTAAGAGGAGAAGAGAATTGGGGTGAAGAAGAGAAGAGAATTGGAGTGAAGAGGAGAAGAGAATCGAGGTGAAGAGAAGATAATTGGGGTGAAGAGAAAAAGAGAATTAGGGTGAAGAGAGGAGAATTGGGGTGAAGAGGAAAAGAGAATTGAGGTGAAGAGGAGTAGAGAATTGGGGTGAAAAAGAGGAGAGAATGGGGTGAAGAGGAGAAGAGAATTGGGGTGAAGAGGAGAAGAGAATTGGGGTGAAGAGAAGAGAATTGGGCATGAAAAGGAGCAGAGAATTGGGTTGAAGAAGAGGAGGGAATTGGGGTGAAGAAGAGGAGGGAATTGGGTTGAAGAAGAGGAGGGAATTGGGGTGAAGAGGAGAAGAGAATTTGGGTGAAAAAGAGAGAATTGAGATGAAGAAGAGAAGGGAATTAGGATGAGGAGGAGAAGAGAATTGGGGTGAAGAGAAGAGAATCGGGGTGAATAGGAGAAGAGAACTGGGGTGAAGAGAAGAGAATGGGGTAAAGAGGGGAAGATAGTTGGGGTGAAGAGGAGAAGAGAATTGGAGTGAAAAGGAGAAGAGAATTGGGGTGAAGAGAAGAGAATTGGGGTGAAGAGGAGAGAATTGGGGTGAAGAGAAGAGAATTGGGGTGAAGAGGAGAAGAGAATTGGGGTGAAGAGGAGAGAATTAGGGTGAAGAGGAGAGAATTGGGGTGAAGAGGAGAAGAGAACTGGGGTGAAGAGGAGAGAATTGGGGTGAAGAGAAGAGAAATTGGGGTGAAGAGGAGAAGAGAACTGGGGTGAAGAGGAGAGAGATTGGGGTGAAGAGAAGAGAATTGGGGTGAAGAGGGGAAGAGAATTGGGGTGAAAAGGGGAAGAGAATTGGGGTGAAGAGGAGAGAGAGAACTGGGTGAAGAGAAGAGAATTGGGGTGAAGAGAAGAGAATTGGGGTGAAGAGAAGAGAATTGGGGTGAAAAGGAGGAGAGAACTGGGGTGAAGAGAAGAGAATTGGGGTGAAGAGAAGAGA
>JADBJO010022534.1:22500-27793 GCA_016801955.1 Conus betulinus | reverse complement strand
TAAATCATTACTGTGTAATTTTGACGACACACACTTTTTGGCATCATTTTCAAACATCAGTGCTCAATATTCACAGTTTTCCCAATTTTACCAGTATTTCCCTAAATTACTTTCGGAAATCTTACTTCTGAATTACATTTTTTTCAGAGCCGCTATGTGGGGATCATAGTAGGCTAGGTTTCTTGGAGCACAGACTGGTCGATTGCGTCCTCCTTGCTGAGATGCCTGGGGCATTTGATTGTCCACTTTTCACATACTCACCTGACTGGACATATTCATGCTGGCTTGCTTGTAGACCACAGCATGAGGTAGCTACTTCCCAACTCCTATCTGGCTCACTAGTGCCTATCACTTTCAAACTATACGTCAATTGTGCGCAGCTTACTCATTTCTACAGTCAATATGCCGGAGAGCATTTGCTCAACAGTTTTTTTTTTCCTGCTGGCCGGGATTACCATTCGTGGATCATAGTGTTTTGGTGTGACACATCTTCATTCATGCGACCTTTTGGCAGATTTTGATCATTACATTATAGGGCTCTACATCTGAGACCTGCTTGTTGTTGAACTCTATTTCCAGCAAATACGTATCTCTATAGCAGTTTTAAAAGGACTGGATGGCCTATTGCTTAGTGGATCGGACCCTCCATGTGTCTTGGGTGGTGTCTTTGCTCTTGGGCAGCTGACCGTGTCATAGAAATTCTTTCAAGACCCTGTGAAGGGAGGTGTCCAAAAACAACATCCACCATTGTTGTTTGGATGAGGAAGCTGCATTACGCGGCGACTCCTTCAAAGTGAGTCACTTTAAGACTGGTAAGTTTGCTGCTGTTTGCTGTTGATGTCAATCTCTTATATAAACCAGCAGCATATTTGATTTCATTATTCCTACTTGCTGGTGGGAAGATTTGGGCCTTGTTCCATTCAAAACATTGCCTTACTTTCATGATGATACTTTTGTATACTTTTTTTCTCTCTCATTCTTGGTGTTGCCAGCCTCCTAGACAAACGCAGGAGAGTTTTCGTGAAGTTGAACAAAGGCACTCTACCGCGTCTCTTCCTCAAAAGCCACCATAGGGAATTGCAGTATGCATTGAACTGCTGATAGAGCTGCTCAGAGTTCTTTGTTGAGATGTTTATTTATCCCTCCAGCTGGTTGAGATGGAGAATCTAGGAAGTGAAAGGAAGTAGGCGGAATCTCTTCTACATGCATAATGTTTTGCAGGCTGATCACACAAACTTTCACACAGTTTTCCATATTGTACGGAAAACGTAGATTTGTGATGGCATTGCTTTCAACAGACTATCACAAAGCCTGCATGCCTCTTCCACAGCCATGATCCTGTGGAATGTTTTCTCACCTTATGCCCGTGACCTTCATCTCTTGAACATAGGCAGTGCTTCCATCAGTCTCTTAGAAGCTGCACCTCTCTTCCACACCCCCCAATACTCATCTTGAAGCCTCCTTTGCCGTCTCATCCTGGCAAGGGCTAGCACGTTTAGTGTAGTAATAAATCAGCATTTCATTCAAGCATTTTTTTCGTTCCACTCGTCGACAGATGATGCTGGTCCTGGCATTCGACAGTCGTCGCCCGGTTGTTCAGAGGTGTGTTCAACTAACGACACGCAGGGTGGTCTGTCCAATCAGTCACGGAGTGTCATGTAGTGTTTTAACCGCGCTTGTGGGGATAGTCAACGTCTCCAAAAGATCTTAGCAGCTGCATATTGTTAATCTGTCCATGTCATGGTTTGCATGCGAACGTCAACTCGAATCATTACGTTCAGTGGTGGTCAGAAAAGGAGGGGATCGACACAGCTCTTATATCAGAGTGATATTTCGGTTTCTAGATTTTTGTTTGTTTCTTTTCATTTTTTTTTTCTTTCGCGCGCGCGCGCGTGTGTGTGAAATTCTCGCTCGCTCAATAGGGACGCACAACCAGACAGACAACAGACGAGAGTTTCCCCTTTCAATTTAACCACTAAACGTTACTCTATTTGCATGAAATATTTCTGTCTGTAGTTTTTACACAATCATTTTAATTTAACAACTAAACTTTGCACTATTTGTATGAAATATTTCTGTCTGTAGTTTCACGTGATTATTTTGATTTAATAACTAAACTTTGCGCTATATGCATGACCTATTTGTATCTATAGTTTCACAAATTTACTTTGATTCAACAACTAAACTTCATGCTATTTGTGTAAAATATTCTTTGTCTATAGTTTGGCGTAATTATTTTCACTCACACGCATTCCAACACACAATATTAGCCAGGCCCTCTGGGACTCATAAGAACTTTCTTTTCACAGTCGGTTCAGACAGTGCTATACAAAGATCCTTCAGCAAACAAAATTCCCTGGCCCTCACATACCGATAAATCAGTTTCCTTTTATGGGCTTGACCTCAACAAACAGCAAAATCTGCAAATTTCCGCAACCTCACGTCGACTTACAAAGTACAAGTTGCGCCTGTGCCCTTCTCAGTAAAACAAAAAGCATGTGTCCCAAGTCTATCAAGGCAAAATTTTCCTGAAAAGAGAAGAAAAGCAAACTTATAAACTTTTTTAAAGTCCATCTAAATTATCTTTATCTGTAGAAACATTAACCTTCGGTTTTCTTCCTTTCACTGCTTTTCATCACATCTTACCTGGAGGTTGATAAGCCCATCATAGTCCATTCGTGGTCTTTACATTTATCACTGACACGTCCTGTATCTGTGACGTCACATGAATGATGACGTCAACGTAAATTACATAACAAGATGACGTAAGTGAAAAAAAGAACGGAAGCGAGAGAAAGAAAGAAAACGGCGAGGCCCCTGAGTCTGGCCTGGAACTGTATTTGTCTTCATCTTCTTCTTCTTCTTCTTCTTTCTTTCTTTCTTTGAGTGTCCACCTTCATCGAGTTGAAGATTCTGACACTTTTGTGTGTATGACCTTTTTTCATCCCGCCATTAAGGCAGCCATACTCCAACTTCGGGGAAGGTACATGCTATGTGTCACGTGCCATCCATACCAACGGCCGAACTGGCCTTCTCTTCCGAAAGTTGGTAATGGGATTTTACGTGTGTGCAAGATGTTGTGCTTGCGTTCACACACGGAACCTCGGTTTATAGTCTAATTCGAAGAAATGGAGTCAGAACCAATATCAACTCCGAGGGAAAAATCCCCTGTACCGAAATTCGAACCCGTAACCTCAGGATCAGGAGTCCGGTGCTCTACCAACTGAGCTTTTCCGGCCCCATGTTCACCGCTGTCTCCGTCAAGACGACGTGGAGAGGCTGACCACGAGGTCGGCAGCACTCGTGATCTTCTTGTGAGTGTACCCTGTTGCCGTGTGAAGACTGTGACTTGAGGATTCTGCGCCAAGACGACGTGGAGAGGTTGACCGCCTGGTTGGTAGTCCGACGTGATCTCCTGTGTAGGTGTACTCAGTGGGACTTTCAACTATAGTTGTCTGAGAGCTCTCTCTGCTTGCGATGTCAAGACTGTGACTTGGGCTTGTAGCCTCCAACTGTGTGGACTGTGTCTGTTGGGACACTACTGACGGTGCCAGTGAGAGCTTTCCTAACAAAAAACAAAAAAACAAAAACAACAACAAAAAAAAAAGGTGTCATTTTTTAAAGTGCGACGGTTGAAACTCCCTGTGCTAACTGAATGCCCTTGCTAGTGGTGGCGTGTGTTGATTTTATGCTAAATCATATTGGTATGATATGTGATATGATATTTTTTATATGATATATCGAGATGTGTTTATGTTTGATGGCTCAAGCAGCATATGAAAGATAGAATTTAACTTGTGTGTGCTGCCTGGCTATACCTGTTCGTATACACACACACACACACACACACACACACACACACACACACACACACGCACGCACGCACGCACGCACGCACACACACACGCACACACACACACACACACACACACTGACAAACTGAAACAAGAAACAGTAAGATTTCTGATGGGCAATGCGTCCAAGAATCTCACGATACACTGTCTTCTATAAGAGAATATCTGCATCCACAGCGTACTTGCCCCGGTCTGATGCAGAATCAGCTGTGAATCTGTCCCACTGGAGAGACAACGCCCAACGGTAGAACGCGTTTTTTGTTGAAGTTACCTGATCGGAGGTAAGTTAGTTGGTAATGACCTGTCTGGCAGACAGCATGTCAGCCCCAAAACCTTATGAGAAAGCTTGGTAACGGTCCTGACAAGGGTCCAGATAACCTCCATACAATCGCAATAGTAATGTCAAGTCTATCACCGTCCAACTTCCAATAGTACCGGATGACACGTACCCTCCAAACAGTTGCAATATTATGAACAACAAGGTAGCTGTGGATAGGAAAAGACTCCATTGCCTCCTCAGTCTGTACACCGCCTACTAACCTCTTATACAGGCCCAACACCAGCGCTTTACAAAAGATACATAGATGATGGACTGGGAGCCACATCCATGCCTGAACATGACCTCCGGAATTTTCCTCAACTTTGCTCAGACCTTCCGTCCATCCATCAAATTGACCGACGCTATTTCACAGTCAGTTAACTTCCTGGACATCACTACCTCCCTCAAAGATGGACTGCTTAAAACCTTAGTCTTCTATAAATCCACTGATTCGCACTCATACCTGGACTACACATCCTTCCCACCACCAGTCCACTAAAGACGCATTCCATATTCTGAATGCCTTTGCCTACGCAGACTCTGCTCCAGCGAGAAGATTTCACTATACAAGCAGCCGAAATGTCTGTTTTTTTTTTTTCACAACCGTGGATACACTAGTGCCGTCATCAATGATGCTCTCAGCCGCCGCACTGCAGCTAAATCCAGAACAATTACTCTGGAAACTAAGCCTCCCAAAGAGACAGACAGACCCACCGCCTGCCTTCTCTTCCATCCTCACACTCTGCCCATCTGCAGGATTCTTCAGTCTAACTGGCACATAGTAGAAAATCATAAACCTGCCTTTGAGACCAAGCCAATGATCACTTTCAAATGTGACAAAAACCTCAAAGACCTACTGGTGCGCTCTAAGCGGAACAAAATATCCACACCTAAGCCACCAGGTACTTTCCCCTGCTCAAAACCCAACTGCAAATCTGCTCTCACACCAAACCAGACATCATCCTACATGGCTCCACAGGCTCTTTCACTGTTAAACGCACTTTCTCCTGCCAAAGCCACAACATTGTGTATGCCATCCACTGCCAGCTGTGCGGTAAGATCTATGTAGGTGAGACATCTCGCACACTTGAGATGCGTATCTCTGAACACCTTGCGACAT
>JADBJO010022534.1:0-17500 GCA_016801955.1 Conus betulinus | reverse complement strand
CCACAAGACAATCCAGCACAACGCTGATATTCCTTGGTTAAAGTGCATCTTGGCCAGGAGGGTCTGATTTCAAATACTCCTTTCATCAGTCTGCAGACAGTTGGGTGGCTGCCTACATTCCTATTTAAATAAATAAATATTGCGAGGTTTTGATAGGATGGGTACCTCCTGCTTCGTATAGATTTGCCAGAAAAAAAAATTGAAAAATGCGCATGAGAAGGACACACAATCTTAATTTCATTTAGATAGTGGTGCCATTGTTAGATATATGTGTCATACGCCTTTTGTGTTGCTTGTCTCCAGGAGCTCATTAAAAACATTTAGCCTCTAGAAAGATTCACGACTCGCTGAATGTTTGCCTGAGATCCTGCAAACTAACACCCGAAATCGATTTCTTTTGATCAGTGGATGTGTCTCCCCTTGATGACCCGTGGAATACAGTAGAATGCTCTTGGAGGTCAGTCTCAACGGGGCAGGATAGAATACCAGACTGTGTGGGCCAGTCCGGCAAAACCTGCAACCCCGTGACTTGATCCCTCTTTAACTTTTGAAGGACACGTACATTCATGCTGAAAGAGAGAGAATACATACAAATTATTTTCCTCCATGTATCTGCAATGCATCTATACCATAAGATGATGGGTCAGACCTGAAAGGGATAAAAAGTTTTGTTTGCGTATTCAGTCTGGATGCAAATAGGTCAATTGTGGAAGTAATTGTTAGTTCTGTAAGCACTGATTGCAGCGAATCAAAATCTATTTTCCACCCCACATCCAGACTGATATGTTGTGATTCCATGTCAGCAATTGTAATGTCACTTACCTTGAGCATGGGCTGCACTGGCCCAAACATAATAAGTCATACAACAGTTCCAAAGGACATGTTGTCACAGGAAGAAGAGTGACTAGTTCAAAAGTGATTTATACAAGCCACAGCTATTTTACTTTCAGTCAACACACAACCATGTTTCTGTTTGTTTTATTTTGCGCAGGAAGCTTTAAAGGTAAATGGTGCTGCTAGAAATTCCAAATAGTTAACATGAAACTTCTCATCAATGGGCAACTGCTTACCCCCATATTCCGACTCCTTCACTTACAAATCCCTGTTCTCCTATACCAGAATCTTCGTTAATGACCAAATCCGATTCTTTCACACAAAAAAAATACTTGTAAGCAAACTGCATGTTCTGTATCCACCAATCTAGTTCTTCCCTACTTTCAGATGATTAGATACAGGGTATTGTCAAAATCACCCAGCATTCTTTTCAAGGCCTCCTTCTTGTCCTCTACAAAGGCAGTGGTAATGAAGTGATCTCTTTTTTACACTTTGGAAACTTTCAAACAATTTCCTAGCGGCCTGAGTCAAGTCTCAAGTGCAGGGGATGTTATTTTCAAAGTAGTTCTGAGCAATTTTTTTTTCAAGCTGCAAGATGTGGGTGACGGTCCCGGACTCTGAGTTACTGATAACCCCAAGATTCTGGACTTTCTTGGAATGGTTCCACACAGGTGGGTAGATAATGTATCAATTCTTAATTGCCTGAACCACTAAGGTGCGCTGGAAAAATGGCGGTGCAATCCTTCTGTCTAAAGAGCTAAGAGATGTATTCTTCCTTTCTCAATGATTGTAAACAGCGGTTTTGAAAGTTTAGTGATTTTTTGAGGCATAGCACATTGAACTCGTAGGTCTGTCCTTTCTAATGAACTATCTGTAGTTGTCTATGCTGGTGGTGAATTTGGACAGAATGGTAAGCGTCCATGAGATAAATTGACGACATAAAGAAGTTTCTGTTCATTAAACTCAAAGTGTAACTATTTGAAATGACGGCAAGTGTGATTTCTTCATTTAGTCTCTTCAAATTCAGTGTCATTCTAAACGTTCTTTCTTCTTTCTTGGAAAAACTGGCGATATGGATGACCATCCTATGGGTGACCTTCACATGGAGAGATGGCCTGTTTTGCAAACAACAACTGGACTACCTCTGAGTCAATAACATCATTCCCACGTCTATCCGTATTTGTCGGCCCCACTGAAAGAGGAAATAGATCATGGATGCTTCTGTCAAAATCAGGTTTCGCTCCTCCAGAAAGTGTTTTCAATCTGCCAGATTGTTTCAGACTTCATTTTCTAATGCATGGATCGTAGAGGGTATAGCACAATGGGAGGTCACCAGCCTTATGATCTACGGTGTGTAAGTGTCCTTCGGGCAGCTTTCACTGTCAAACTGAAAGAAGCACCAGGTCTTCCCTTCTCATAACTCTGCTTGTAACTAGGGTAGTAGTTCTTATTTCCTGACCCTAAAAATACCCCTTTTTCTTGTCCGTGGACTGCGTTCCTCACGATCAGCTGACAGACTCGGCCCCAGTCTATCCAGTTCCCTCATGTCCTTCAAAGTGGCCGCCAAGTTACACACTTTATCTTTCACACTGACTCTCGATGAGGTTTAGACACACGTTTAGGCAATTGGTTTTGTTGCATTATGTTTCAAAGCACTTCGCCTGCAAGGAGAGATTTCTTGTGGCACCTGGTCCAGTAATGCGACTGCGACAGTATAACGTCATTGTCTCTCCTTTCCAATACCCAGTTGGAAAATTTCATTCACGATCTCGGCGACTGCTGTTGCGGCCTGGACAATGCCTTACTGTGTGGGGGCAACCTTCAAATCAGCGCAGTGGGGAGTGTGTCAGAAGTGGGTGCCAGATTTCCAGGTTAACTGAGAGAACCTGAAGTGCTGAATAGTTGGCGAGTCATTTTCTGGCCTTCAGACGCCTTTGTGAATTGTTGTGTCTCTGAGTTTGTTTGAAAATTCTGCCAGTTTTGGTTTTTTTTTTCTAAGAAATTTTCTCTTGACTGCTCGTCGTCGTTTAGATTATGGTCAATATCTTCTTGCAGATATTCTTCCTGGTTTTGGTATGGAAGTGGGGGAAGCACATAACTTTTCTAACCCTTCAAGGAGTTTTCCCTTCTCGTGAATGCTGAGTGTTTCCTCCTTGAGGCTATTGCGATGCTCGGATTGCGTTCTCTTAAGGCATTTCGTCCCTCCAGTGGCTGAGTCTTCCAATTCTTGTTTTCTTTTGAGTTCTTTAAACTGCATATTTTTTGTTGTTGAAGTTGTTGAACACCATCCACACCCAACCCCATTTCGCTCGACCAACCCTGGACTGAACCAGACTCAATTTTGGGATCTCGCTCCGTCATAAAAGATTGAGTCTGACACAAGAAGAACTGATCAAGAGTAATCTGTAATATCGAATGCAAACGACTCGCACACGGACAGGGAGGATACTGGGCTATTTAGCAACTTCATTCAAGCGGCGATGACCTTTTTACACTATCAGGTTCAAGGCTCTCGAAAACGTGCGACAATGACTGAATGACAAGAGAGGGTACCCACGCAAGGGTTCCCGATCTGAATCTTGTAGAGTTCAAGACTCAAGTCTAATCTATGCAAAAGTATTCTAATCGGAAAAGAAGAAAGGAAATTCTATCACACAATTGTTCATTTCTGTTTTGGTCTGCATGCACCCATTGGGAGAGCAGACAGGAAATTCCATCTCACTTGTTTATTCCTGTTTTGGTAGAGCTGAAGAAACACACACACACACACACACACACACACACACACACACTCACACACACGCACACACACACGCGCGCGCACGCACACACACACACACACACACACACACACACACACACACACACACACACACACACACACACACATTTCAGACCACTTGTACATTAGATGGCTGCCCAAAGCCAGTTTCTGGTACCGACTGATTGATTTCCCGCACACTGCATCTAATTAATGATCGTCCGTGGCAGAGGAATAATTATGCTTGACTTGCCTTAGATATCAAAAAGCAGGAGGTGAGATGCAGATGGAAAAAAAAAATCTGCATAGTTATAATGATGTCACAAGCACCAGCAATCTGTTTTTCTTTAAGTACGTCAATAAGTGTGAGGACACTATGAAAATGAGTAACTCTATGTCAAAGCGAAGTTATTTGTATAAAGTTTATTTTTTTTCTGACAGGGGTATTCAGTTTGGGGATTCAGTATCAACTACTATCGTTACAGCAGACCCCTTTAACAATGTTCAAACTCAAATAATATGCGAATTTTTCTTCTTGGCTAATTTCGCTTTTGGCAGCTACTCAATTATTGTATACACAATGTGGTTTTGACACACAATTAAAAACCTGTCATGTAGAGCATCTAACAGGCTTTCCTATGCCTATGCCAGCACGTTATATAATAATGGCTGTTTCTCTCTTCTGTGCCAGTCTCACTAACTCTTCCTTCTGTCTATCAACCTCCTGTAACAAGTGACTAACATATCCAATTCTTACCTCTTATGACCTCTTTCTAGGCATAAAAAACAGCCTGTAGGATTGGCAGCCATGGCACTGACCTTTGACTTCATGGAAGGAAACACTGTGATTGCAGCTAGGTTTTGTTGTTGTAAGTGTTGTTGTTCTTGTTGATGTTGTTGTTGTTGTGTCTATTTTTTTGATTGTTTGTTTCTCTGCTGATCTGTTCGCTTGTTTGTCACCAGTATTTCTCTCTCTCTCTCTCTCTCTCTCTCTCTCTCTCTCTCTCTCTCTCTCTCTCTCTCTCTTTCTCTCTCTCTCTCTCTCTCTCTCTCTCTCTCCCTCTCTCTCTCTCTCTCTCTCTCTCTCTCTCTCTCTCTCTCTCTCTCTCTCTCTCAAAACCGATTAATTCATTAGTCAATTGGTTGGTTAAATGTTTTGCCATTGAATCAGCCATGTGATAATTCAGTCAAGTTGTTAACCAGTAACACCAATTTTCCAATCAGTTAGCTAGTTTGTTATTTTGCTACCTAGCAAATAATTAGTCGGTTCTATCTGTAAAGGTTATCTGCTTTTCCCGGCTGGTTAAGTCGTGATCCTAGGACTTTCAGTAACTTATCCTCTGTTGCTTGAACTCGTCGGTGCGTGGCCACAATCACACATGTAGAGATTTGGGCTGAGAGCAGAACTGAGAGGCAGAGCGAATATAACCAAGATGTCATGGACTTTCTTAAAAACGTTAACATGTGTTGAAACCATTAGTGTTACGAATCCAAAGGACAGCCAGCACAGAGCATCCGTAACAGCCAGTTTTCCCGTTAGCCGGGCAGACGAGTGATATGGCTTTTTTGAGGATCAAGAGTTATTCTGTACTTTGGTTTTCGTCTATGTACGACAACTTCACCACTTACAATCATTACACATAGCACAAAGTTGATATCACGTGAACTGTGAACCACCTGATGCCTTGCCTAGAGTTGCGTTCATCAAATAAAGCCATCCTGCACAGGCCAGACTGACCATATAAGCCCCAGTGTGACAGATCAGGAAGAAAGGGTATAAACGACAGTAAGGACTCAATAAACCATACTGATATGCACACTGCGGATGTGAACCCTCTGTTAATATTCCAGGAACGTTCACTAAACCAAAGGACAATTACATGATCCAAAACTATGACCCCTATGATCCAAACCGACACCCCACAGGACAGATGCGATAAAAAGCCAGCTAACTTACAGGCCACACTGGTAGTCCAGGTCTTTTCATTTTGGATGTACATTCCATAAAACGCTTGGTCTGCTGCCAGAATAATGCTGACATGAATCCCCATGCACACATGAGCAAACTGTAAATGCGCGATGGCCTTCACAAAGTTCTTCCCAAACATATCCTTAACCGCATATGAAATTATGACACAAAGCAGATTCCCTGGAATGGCAGACAAGCTCACCAACCAAAAGAAAATCCGAAACAACCGCGTTGGTAATAACGTCGTACACGAAAGAAGTACAACGTTAGGTACAAAGCATTTCATTTTATTCGACTGTTTGGGGAGCAGGTACTTACAGCAAAATCTGTAGTTTGATGCAAACAGTTTCTTCAAATGGCATGAATTTGAGAACAAGTCCGAAGGGAAGTTGCTAACTGAATTCCCTGTCATGTCCAATTCAGTCAGGCGCGGAACATTTTTCAAACCAATGGATTCGATGGTATCGATGACAGAGGAAGATGAGTTGAAATACTGAACTTGTGCCAAATACACAGCCACAACACTGTTGAGAGTTCCCAGCTGTGTTGCAGAAATATCAAGATGTCGCATTGCATAATGAATGCCTTTCAAAAGTTCAGTTTCTATTTTTTAGAGGGGTTGTTATTTTAGTTGTAAACGCTGTAGATTTGGTAACTGAAGAATTGCATCCATGTACAAAGATTTAATTTGATTATGTGAAAGATCAAGGAACTGTAAGTTAGGAAGCTTAATATGTGAAATATTAACAAGTGAACAATATGACAAACTTAGACGAATCAGGTACGTGTTTGCAGTGAAATCGGTCAGTGACATCGTTGAACGTGAGGCGTCAACATATCGTAGATACAGAAACCGTTTGACAGGGAATGTCACACAGCACAGGAAGAAGTGGCCATAGCACATACAACCTTGAGGACAGATCAAGTCACACATCAGTTCATCATCTCGCTGTGGGCACTGACCCCAACCGTCACACAGGTAATCTCTGTGTACACAGACTCTAGAACCTCGGCACTGGTACAAGCCAGCGCAGGTCACTTTCTCACAGTCTTGTTCATCTTCTCCATAAATGCAGTCAGAAAACCCGTTGCATCGTGTGTAGAGAGGAAGGCAATTCAAAAACTCAGCTGTGCAACGGTAATGGTGTCAGGACAAGTCTCATCAGGTTTCATCACCTTCTGTGTAAAATACCCGGTGCCATCGAGGTTGATTTGATACTGTCGCTCCTTTTCTCCATCAGTGACCTTACCACAGTAAGGACAGGGATGACTCTCATCTTCAGGACAGTTCATCTCGTCTGAATCGTCCACACAGTCTGAGTAGTCGTTGCATCGTTGGCTGTGTAAAACATACTGACCATTAGAACACAGAAACCCGTGACGTGGAGGATGTTTACAGAATGACTCATCACTATTGTCTGGGCAGTCCCGATGAAAATTACACATCAGTGTGTAGTGTATTGCTGCAAAATGGTCGTCACACTTAACAGAGCATGGTTGATGATTTTGCTTTTCTTACAAGAAACTGTTGTAGATTCCTGTGAACCATTCATATTCGGAAACGTACATAGATGCGTGTATCTCATGTTCATGCAATAACTTTTCTGACCACATGACAAAAATACATGTGTGGTTTGGTCGTTTGGACAAAAAGGAAACACTTGCAGTGTATTATGAAGCACTGGTTGGGTGACAGAGACTGAGGTAAAATAATTTGCGGAGGAATTTTACTGATTATCAGTGATTTTATCTCACATAATGCACCTTCAAAATAAATATCAAACAAGTCACGTAGAGGAACGCCTAGCTTAAATTCTATAGTGCGAATCGAAGAAAGTGCTAAATACGTTTTAGCCCTCCTTGGAGTATACACCTGTCGTAACAAAAAGTGGTTTATATAGTAAATCATTGTATTGTCAGACCATTTACGGAATCGACTGTATGAAAAGGGTACTTTATTCCACCCCAAGGAGTAACCAAATGCCACACGGAATTTATTGTAGTGTTTAAACGCATGAAGCGAGTTTTCTTGTTCCTGTCTTGTTCTGATGGAAGCTAGGATCCCCCCGAGTGCCTCACAATCGTGGGATGCCAACTCAAACCGTTGATGTTTTCTTGTCCTTATTAATTGAAAACATTTGTTCCGTGACGCCACCAGACCCTTACATCCAAAATTGCTGAAGGGACAGTCTTCTGTTTCATCACGTCCATCGTCGCACTCTCGAATCTGATTGCAGTGTACGTGACTTTGGAAATAAGAATAGTGCCTAACGGAGCAATTAAACAGACCACTGGCATGCCTCTGTGGGGCGAAAGTCACAGATAATCCAGAAAAGAAAAATTTGACATAATTACAGTCTCGGTTATACGCATTGAAAAAAAACTGAAAACGGGAAGTTACGAGGACATAAACTGAGGAAGGATCAAATTTGCATGCTTTTTCAATGTACTGGTGAGACGAATTTTGTCTTCTGTAAATTAATTTGAATAATGTACAAAGTACTGGATAACTTGTCTGCTGAATGCTGATGATAACAGCCTTATCGAAGGGAGTTGTATTTCTTTTGCAGAGCCCTCTGGCACATTTTTAGGTATTTCTATATATCCAGAATATTCAGACATAAAGTTGACGACTATAGCACGTTTTTGCACTGCCGTGATATTCAGCCTAACGAAAGATTTGTTCATGTTTATCATCACAAAACAGTTTGAATCGGAAAATAAAAATGTTTCTTCAGTGATGTGATCATAGCAATTTATTGTTTTATACTTACAGATTTTAAAAAGCCTGGACAGTGTATCTGGTGGTATTGGTACCCACACATCTACAGACCAGTGGGTGGAATCACACCAGTACGACAATATTTGGAGATGAGCATATGCGATCATTCTTGATGACACACAAAACTCGTGTTATACAGAAAGTGGTAAAATCGTCACACATTCCATACAACACGTGATGCTGTGAAGGACTCTGCGCAGACTTCCATAACAACGTACAATCTGATCTGTTGGTTTTTAAAATGGTAATATTTTTTGTTTGGTTTGGTTCAGATGATATTCTATACCAAGACAGCTATCTCTGATGTCCACAAAGTCATCAGCAGTATTTATTTTGTTAGTGTTCCTCTGCGCAATGACTATAAAATGTGTGCACATGAACACACGAAGTAGTAGGAGAAATGGGTACAGACCAACAATTTTTTTCTATAATTAAAACAATTACTTGAAATTTTGTTATGATGAAAAGAAACAAAAGAATGATGGAAGGAAGAATGTGGAATTGAGCAAAAGGGCGTTAGAATTTAAATGCTAAATTCTTCACAAGTAGCATATGGATATGTTTCAGATCTGCCTTGTTGAAAGACTCATTAAATACTGTCTGGAGTCGACTTTCGTTCCTGGATTAACACTGAACTAATTGTGTTGGTGTTCGTATGGCATCAAATAAAGATACACTACTTATGACTTTGTGAGGATTGTTGACGCAAAGAGAAGATGCAACGACACCTAAAGGCATCCCGCTTGGAGTAGAAAAGCAACAAGAGGCACAGCCTCTCTCTCTCTCTCTCTCTCTCTCTCTCTATATATATATATATATATATATATATATATGTAGCGTTGTGTGTTGGTTGCAAACGATCTTCACGCAAACAGACCAAGCGCAGTTTCGATCCTTTTCTTGGCTTTATTCGGCTAACTTCCTTTCTCGTTGGAGGCTGGGGATGAACTCCCTATTCTCGCACACACATCTCCCAACAACACCTTCGTTTGCTCACCGTTCACACAGTTCGCACGCATCACATCAATCCTGCATTCCCCACGTGCACTTTCTGCTGATCATGCAACCCATTCTCATTCGCCCTCTCACATACACCCCCCTTCAATTGCAACGTCGACCCGACGTTGGATGATATCATGTTGGAGTGAATATACACCTCCAACCAATTGTTCAACCCATGGGTCATACATGAACATTATCTATATGGCCTGTCAATATATGTATAAATAAATCCATACGTCAGTCTTCATGATGGGACAATCAATTGCCAAAAATCCACTTTTGAAACTAAAAAATAATTTACACACACCCTAATCCTCAAAAAATGAAAACTTGTATCAATTTAGAAAAAAAAAATCTTCATTAATCAAAAACTGTGCAACATCTTTGTTAAGGGAAACAAGTTGAAGTCAGAAATTAATTCTAACTATTGAACTGTTTCAAATTATTCAACTTTACCCTGCTAATATCATACCAAGGACGTGCTCTCATAGCCTCGAGCCGCTGTCTAACCAGAAAAAAAAATCTAGCAGTAACTAAAAAAAATAAACCTGCTGTTGTAGCACCACAGCGTAACACAACTATAATACAGAACCTAAGCAATGGCCAATACTATCCCTGGTCATACCAAAGGGCAGTTATGACAATCCCATAATGTTTGATTGGCCTTCCTGCCTGACATATGCCCTCAGATATCATGATAGGTAATTAGAAGTAGTCGGTCACTTGCCACGGTTATACATATAGTACTCAACACACACAATAGTGCATCAAATATGAAAAGCCATTTAACTGTTCCTGAGAGGTTAAGGACTTAACTCACTAAAGAGAATGAGTTGCCCAGCTTATTTACCTTTCATACTGTGAGATATATGTCAGTGTCCCCTTAGCCTTTACAACAGCACAAGATTTATGTTCAATAATAATATTTATCAGTTTCACTAAGTCATCCCAGCGCTCATCTTAAGCTATCAATCCAAGGATTCCATGCTACTCTTGGTCATTCACAACACAAATCGCCACAGGAAAAATATTTAGAGACCATGCTTTCGTTTAAACAAAAGCATTAAAAACAAGCATTATTTTCACAATTTGTAAGAACCCTCTTATTCATGTTTTCATTCATTTGTACTATCATATCACCTGACCTTACCACTAATGGTTTAACCAAGTTCCAACAATGCACTCTCCTTTCCTTATGGCTCTTACTCACAAAACAAAAATGCATTTATCCATGTGTTATCATATGAATTATTTCCCTGTGAACCTTTTGCAGAACCAAAACACATTTGAAGTTACAATCTTCCTGGGTGCAAAAATCATACTATGGACACTCCTTTCTCTGCAACTAGTGCAAGCTCTTTTACCAAACAGGAACTGATACTACACATTTCTCTGCAAGCAAAAATAGTATCCAAAATTTCCTTCCCAGCTATATTAGCTAGTCTCAATGTTGTAAGTTCTGCAGCCTGGATGAATTAGAAAGTACTTTATCCATCCAATGCAAAACCTGACCGTTCTGGCAAAGTATTGACTTTGCACTAGGACTACAACTTAGCAATTCTCGAGCGTTTTTCTGGAAAGACAACTTGAGAAGTTACTTTGAGACAGATACATCCTATCAGCCGTGGAGGAGTATGTTTATGAACTCATTCACAATTATTCTGTGTGGGAAAATAATTGTATAGTCGATTTGGTTATACACACTCATGACACTGACATTGGGGTAGACTTTACTACTTGCCATGTACAATGCTTAACCAAAGTTATCTTTCTTAATCTACGTGACTCACGCACGACTTGATGCACGCAAATATTGGTTAGGTCTAATGACACATCATAAGTATGATCTTCAATCAAACTTTCTTTGAAAACATACACCCTAGAAACTAAAAAATGTTATGCTTTAAAAAAAAAGTATCGTCTTTCCGATGGCTTCTTCTCAAAAGAGTTACTTCATTTTGTCCATCATTCTGCCAAAAACATGCAGAAGTAGCTGATTGTAGTGTCTGTCTCCCTCACCTTCATTGTCGTAAAGACTTTTATCACTTTCTGCTCTCTGTCCCTACCATCATTGTCACCTTTTTCGTGACCTCGTTCAGAATTTTCTTCTATGTGTGTTGTACCACAGATTTTGGTAGATGATGTGGGTTGCTGCTATGTTGTCCTGCAGTAGCTCTGGTTGAACGCCTTAGAGCTGGTTGCGATCCATCTTGCTGAGGTGCATTCTGTGCAGTCAGCGGTTTTGGTATTGTCTTTTCAGAGTCTGTCTGTTCTGGCCCTGGTTGCCGAGGCAGACTGCCTCTCCAGGTTTCCTCGTCTGATGAGCCTGATGCCAGATCACTGTTAGAGAGTAATGATGAGCCTGATGCCAGATCACTGTTAGAGCTACTCTCTTCTCGCTGAGCTGGAACAACCCTCAGTTCGTTCCTGTGGAGTCTCTTCTGTACCCCAGTCTCTGAACTCACTACTGTGTATACATTGTCTCTCACTTCTGTGACCTCAAACTCCTCTTCTTTCCACTTATCTTGGATCTTGTTCCTTCCTGCAGGTCTGCTCCGCAAAAAGACCTTCTGGCCTATTCGCACTGGATCCACTTTCACATGACGGTCAAAGCGCTCTTTTCTCTCTCTCAGCCTTTTCCTGAATTCTCCTTCGTACGTGTCGGTAGGCTAACTCTAGGCTACGACGATGCTGGCCAACCCAATCTGCTGTTGTGGCTGTGAGTCAGGCTCATGCATGGAGTCAAATGGAGGTCGTGGATGCCTCCCAAACATGAGATAGAATGGAGAGAATCCCGTTGTGGCGTGAGGAGTTGCGTTGTACACTGCTACGACCTGCTGCAGATGTTCTGTCCATCTTTCTTCTGATCTGCAGGCAAGGTTCTCAGTAGATCATGCAATGTCCTGTTGAAGCGCTCTGTCTGTGCATTCCCTTGTGGTCTGTAGGGTGTAGTTCTAGACTTGTCAATCCCGTACATTCCACAAAGCTCTGCAATGACTGCCGATTTAAAGTTCCGCCCTTGGTCAGAATGGAGACGCTGAGGTACCCCAAACTTCTGGAACCATTCTCGGACTAGAACCTTTGCTGTTGTCTCTGCAGTCTGATCTCTGGTGGGAACTGCCACCGTGAACTTTGTAAATATGTCAGTGATGACTAGAGCGTTCTCCCTTCCGTCTGATGCTGGTTCCAAGATTGTGAAATCCATGGCTACAATCTCCAACGGGCGTGTTGCAATGATTGGCTGCAGAGGAGCTCTGTCTATTGGTACCTGTGCTTTGGCTATATTGCAACGACAACAGTTCTTGCAGTAGTCAAGAATTTCTGCTGTCATGCCTAGCCAGAAGTAACACTCTCTGATCAGCTGGGTAGTTCTTTCTACACCCTGGTGCCCCCATATTGTCATGTAGCTCTTGCAAGACAGTCCTGCCTTTGTCCTTTGGTAGCACCAACTGGAACCTCTGTTTGTTGGCCGGGAGACTTGACTGAACGATGGAGGATATCCCCTCTCATACTCAGCCGATCCCACTGTGTCAACATCTTCCTTGTTTCTGGACATTCCTTCAGTCTTTCCAGGCGAGTGGGCTTCCGTCCTCGTGTGATATACTCTTTCACTCTATTGATCACTCTATCTTCCTGTTGCATCTGTTGCAGTTTTTCAGGCTGCACCGGTCCCTTTCCTGAGATGTCAATGAACTGTGTTTTGATCGTTATCTGATCATCCCTGCTTTTTTCTCTCAACTTCTCTGGGAGTGTTGTTGCTCCCAAGGGCTTCATCGACTGACCTTTGGATGTCATTCCAGGGCATTCTGGACAGCGCATCTGCATTGCTGTTGTCCTTCCCTCGGCGAAACTTTAGATCGAAATCAAAAGGAGCCAAGTCTGCTACCCATCTCTGCTCTACTGCTCCGAGTTTTGCATTGTCGATGTGTGTCAGAGGGTTATTATCAGTCCACACCTCAAATCTGGAACCAAGCAGGTATTCTCTAAACTTTTCCGTGATTGCCCATTTCAAGGCAAGCAGTTCAAGCTTGCGGCTGGAATAATTCTGCATGTTCCTCTCTGTTGGTCTGAGACGCCGGCTGGCATAGGCAACCACTCGAATTTGCCCTTCTACTTCTTGTGACAAGACAGCTCCCAAGCCTTCTACTAGCGTCGACATGCAGAATGAATGAATGCCTACCAAAGTCTGCGAAGGTCAGAACTGGTGCTGAAGTCAGCCGCTCTTTCAGAGTCTCAAAAGCGATCTTGCATTCTTTAGTCCACACAAGCTGTGTCCTTGCCTTGATGGTCTTCCTGCATTTCTCCTCTGTTTCCTTCTCTTCTTTCATGGCATCATACAGTGGCGCTGCTATGTGTGCAAACTTCTCTATGTAGCGCCGATAGTAGCCTGCTAAACCAAGGAAGGTTTGCAGCTGCTTGACTGTGACTGGTCTTGGCCAATCCTGTACTGCCTGAACTTTCTCTGGGTCAGTTGCGACACCATCGGCTGAATGATATGGCCCAGATACGGAACCTGTTCCCTGAACAGATGGCACTTCGATGGCTTGAGCTTCAGTCCGTGTTGCTGCTGATGGTCGTGAACACAAAGTCCAAGTGTTCCAGATGTTCCTCAAAGCTCTTGCTGTACACAAGAAGATCATCGAGATAGATGATGAGGATCTCAAATAATCTGTCACTGAACAGCCGCTGCATGAAGCGCTGGAAGGTGGCAGGGGCTCCTGCCAAGCCGAAAGGTAGCCTTTCATACTGATACAACCCGAACGGAGTGATGAATGCCGTTTTATGTTTGTCTGCTTCATGTACCGCTATCTGGTTGTACCCTGACGCAAGATCCATTGTTGAGAAGAACTTTGTTCCTTTGAGGGAATCCAGAGTCTCTTCTATGCGTGGTAGTGGGAAAGAATCACGTACTGTCTTAGCATTCAGGCGTCTATAGTCAACGCACATTCTCAGTGTACCATCCTTCTTCCTAGCCAATAAAACTGGCGATGCATAGGGACTATGACTTGGTTTGATCACTCCCTGTTCCAGAAGGGTATGTATGTGAGATTTCACTTCCAGGAGCTGATGTGGAGGTATTCTTCTGTATGGCTGTGACACTGGGACATCATCTGTTGTGGGTATGGTGTGCTGCACTAGGTCTGAGAAGCCCATTTCTCCCTCTTTAGGAAAACAGTCCGCATGTTCTTCCAGAAACATCTCTATCTTTGCCCCTTGCTCTGGTGTAAAGCGTGTCAGGTTGACATCTGGAAGTTTTGATCCCTTAAGGGCTTACCTTACAGTTACTGCCCCCTCTTACTTCCTCTGTAACACTAACCTCTTGTCTGTTAACATAAAGCTCTCTGGCTTCTGTCTCTTGGATACTGATCTCCCACTCTGAGTCAATCATCACATCCATGTTGTGTATGCAGCCTACCCTGATGCCTTTGTTCAGCCAGATGTCTTTCTGTCCCATGTTGGCTACTACCTGTAGCGGGTACAAGCCATTCATTTTGATTGCTATGGTGTCAATGACCATAATTCCTCTGGGAAGGTGCTCCTGGCAAGCCAAATGTTGGATCAGAATGGGTTCGTCAGATTTCCTCACTCCTGCTGCCACCATGATAGTTGTGACCGAATTTGCTGGTAGTAGCGTTCTCTCTTCCACCGTTCTTGCAAATTTTGCTGTTCCCCTGTACTTTTTTATTTCTGCTTGAATCTTGCCTACCAGGACAGAACTGTTACCAAGTAAGGATTCAAGCAATCTGCACTTCTCCAAGACATTCATTCCCAACAGAACTGTATGTTTTTCAGAGTCTTTGTGGCTGCATGCAAGGGTGTCTTTGTCACAAAGATGCCTACGTTCTCGATGGTTTCTCCTCCTATGGTAACGTCAGTGCAGATGTAACCAACATAGGGGATCTCTAACCCATTTGCTGCCTTTAAGGAGTAGTAAGATTCCTCCAATGTATGGCTATCTTTGAAATGTTCTAGAAAGAACTTGTCTGTCATTGTAGACACCATGGAACCTGTGTCAATGAGTGAAGTCACAGTTTTTTTCCTCAATTTCAATGTTGATCGCAGGGCAGTTCCCTACCATGCTGACTGAGCCTTTATCCTTGTCACCTGTGTGCGGCTCTCCACACAGGTCTGTACTAGTTTTCCGTGTTCTGGTTGCCTTGACCCCCAACTCTGGGAGTCCGACCTTGCCCACGATGTCCAGTCTGGTTGCCTTGACCTCTAAACCTGGTTGTCCAACCTCGCCCCTGATGTCTGCCTCTGCCTCGTCCCCTTGGTCCTGATGCCAATCTCCCTGCTGTGGATGGAAAGTATCCGATGGGGGTTGTGCTCCAGATGCTGCATCTTCTTCTTCCTTGCAGTTTCTTGCAATGTGCCCTTGTGTATGGCATCTGAAGCACACTCGAGGCTCTGGCAGTGGATTGCCCTTTAGCAACTGGGCAATCGTCTCTTGCTGTTGTTTTACTAGGCGTTTTAGTTCACAAAGCTCCCTGTCCGCTTCTACCTTGTAGCTTAGTGGGTCTATTCTCATAGATGGAGAAGGTGGGACATCTGCCGACCATCTCAGAGCCACTTTCCTAATTTCCATAAATGCTATTCCTGGTCTGTCCACCACTTTCTCTTTTTAATTCTCTTCTGAGAGTTGTTTCTCGAATGCCTGAGATGAACTGATCGCGCAGGACTTCGTCCGAGTTTGGGAAACACCCTGGTTTTAACCTTTCAACTCGATCGAGTTGTTCCCTCAAATCATAAGAAAAATCTCGGAGGTCCTCTCCAACTTTCTGCTCCGGGCATAGAATGTCTGGATGGCCTCGTTGAAGGTGCCGATCTGACCAAAATGTTCAGTCAGAATGCCAAAAAATATCTCTCACTGTGGGGTTATAGCTCAGGTGTAACTTGACCTCTCTTTTTGCCTGCCCCCCAAGGTGTTGTAGGGTGAAATTCACCGCTTCAGGTCCTTTTCTATCTTCCAAGGCGACTTTACATTCTTCGATCCATTCTTGAAGGTTGCCCTCGCCAATGAATGTTTTCAGTGTCTTTTCTCTCCTCATTACGACTACATTCTGGTTTTTTTGGGCTACCAGCGTCTTTAAACTTTCCAGTTCTTCCCGTAACTGTTCTACTTCATCCTCCGCCTCAGATGATTCGGCACTACCTTTCTTCTGTTTTTCTCTATCTTGTGACGTTGTTCTTGTATCCACTTACTCTTTACTCTAATAATGAGTTATAGTAATAGAACACTAGGTAACTAAACCAACATGTTGCTCTCCTCTGCCAATGAACTGTCACATAGAACACTAGGTAACTAAACCAACAATGTTGCTCTCCTCTGCCAATGAACTGTCACCTGATTTTATTTTCAGGCTAGACGCTTGGACTGATACTCTCAAATCAAGTGCCAGTTTACACCAGCACGATACTAAGAGTCTGCATCAAATCAACACAGCTTGTTCAAAATCTGCAATGCACAGTGTGACATCAATACAATAGCAATAAAAAAAAATGACGTACTAAGATTCTATTCTCTTTTCTTTTTTTTCAAAAGTTGCTTAAACACATCTATGTTCACTACACTTTTTTCAAAATTAATCACTTCATTGTCTGTAGAAAATATCAGTCTCAAAGTCCTGATTTTTCTTTTTTATCAGCTGCGCCTGATGCTGAAGTAGTAGATACCCCGTACTGTAGATCTAGTTGTCAGCTGTGAAGCTTGCCTGCCCGTCATGCACCCCTGGGAACTGCCGATGCACCGTCACCATTGCTGCTGACTAAGCCGCCAGGGTGCTGGGTGGGACGTTTGGGAACAACGGGGACAGGTCAATATAGGGGCTGTTGGGGGCGGAGATGGGGGGTGAGAGCTGCGACAATGAACGAGTCAGCAAGACAACAGTGACGGAGGACCCTGGATATGACCATGAGCGCAGTCACACCACAGGGCTGCTTCTGAATGTAGTCGCCGCTATCTGCTTGCACGCTAAACTTCCGGAAACTGCCGACGCACCGTCTCCAGGTGGTGGAGACGGAGGACCCCCAATGTTGTTGCCTCGTTCTGCTGGATGTGTTGAAAAGGCCTGAAGGCACCCTGAGGGGTGCTATCGTCCTCCTACGTAGAAGAGTTGCAGCCCTGGGTGAGTTCGCCCGTTATTGTCAGATT
>JADBJO010022533.1:20000-27793 GCA_016801955.1 Conus betulinus | reverse complement strand
GGTTTCTTCGGAAAAAGGGCTTTTTAATACTTAAGTGAATTAAAGGTTCTTCTTAATTAAGGCCTATTGTCTCCTCAAATGAAGGTGGGGACAGGCCGGTTGGTCTTCGCGCCCCTGCTTGTCTTCGCCGGCTATGTATTATGATGTTTGTGGTTGACTAATTTCTATTTGCTTTGTTCTGCGTCTTTTGATTTTTTTATTTTTTCTTAATGTGTTCAAGCAGTGTCACCAGTCAAATAGCAGGGTTGTGCTGATGACATTAACCTGTATCATTTGTCATTGTCATTGTATCTCGCTCTCGAGTAGCGAGGAGAGGGGAGAGCGAGCGAGGAATAGAGGAGGAGCAGGGGAGGAGAGGAGGAGAGATGAGGAGAGAGGAGAGAGATATATCTATAGAGATATCAGGAGCCTTCTCGCAAATAGAGTTATATCATTTCTATAAAAGCAATCCATAGTTTCCATCCTAACATGCGAGATCTAAAGATCTATATCTAGGATAGCGCTAGATGTATGATGGCTCTATCTCCTCTATCTCTTCAAACACACACACACACACACAACACCACCACCCACACACACACGCATGCTTGCCCGCCCTTTACCGCGCATGCACACACCACACTCACACAAACCACAGCACTACACTATCTAACCACACACGCGCGCCGCGGCGCCACAAACACCACACCACACACACACACACACCCACACACACACACACACACACACACGCGTTAGCACGCACGCAGGTGCACACACAAACACACACACACACCCACACCAACACACCAACACCACAACCGCATACACTCCCCCCCAAACACAAACCACACACACCACACACACACCACACACACGACGCGCGCGCACACGCGACACACACACAACACACACACACAACAAACACACCCCACACTCACACACACACACACCACAAACACACACACACCACACCCACACACACGGCGACATCAAGCAAAGAGAATTAGGGATGAATAGGAAAGAGAGGGCTGGGAGAAGGAGAGAAGCGGGGGGGGGGGGGGAGAAACGAGAGGCGGCGGAGAGAAGGAGAGAATGGGAGGGGAGGGGGAGAACGGACGAGGGAGAAAGAGAGGGCGGGAGGAGAAGGAGAGAATGGGGAGGGGGGGAGAAAAGTATGGGGGCGGAGCCGGAGAGAAGGAGAGAAAGGGGGGGGAGAAAGAGAGGGCGGGAGGTTTGAGAAGGAGAGATCGGGGGCGGGGGGAAGGAAAGAGAGGAAAGAGAGGGCGGGAGAGACAGGGAGATGTACAAGACAGGAAGGATGAAGGAACGGCAGGAGGCAGGCCGGGGAATAAAGATGGAGGTTTATGTGGGGAGAGGGGAGGGAGGGGGGGGGGAAGTAGGGGCAGTTTTAATCTACGGGCAACATCTGTTTGACCACAAACGTTTACCAGGCAAAGGCGGCCCCTGCCCGTAACTGCTAATTGGCCGTGACGTCTCGGTCATTTCTGTGGGTTTTTTTTTTTTTTTTTTCTAACGCTTCCGTTTTTGCCATTCAGCACGTCAGGTGACGGGAGTGCCTTCACCACAATGGCTGCCATTGATCCACTGGCGCATGCGCAGTGAACCCAGTTCCTTTGTCAACCCCCATCGCCAGGTCTTGACAAATCAGAGACTGAGAAAGAGACAGACAGACAGACAGACAGACAGAGATGGGAAAGGGAAAGAACAGTACTATACTTGAAAGGAGACAGAGAGAGACAGACAGACAGACAGACTGGTCAGCAGCCAGACGGAGACAGACAGATGAACAAACATATATATAAAGACAAAATAGAGACAGACGGGGACAGACAGCGACTGACAGACAGACTATACACAAAGAGATGGGAAAGGGAAAGAACCCACAGAGAGAGAGAGGTAGAGAGAGCCTTTCAAAATGTTGCCAAAGTAGATGTGCAGGGAAAACAATACACACGAAGAGAGACAGACAGTGAGAGACAGACAGTGAGAGAGAGACAGACAGAGACAAGACAGGAGATAGACAGGAGAGAGCCCTTAAATGTGATAAAGCGGATATGCAAGGGGAAAAAAAAATAAACAAAGAAACTGGTTGTAAATGAACCATTCTTGGGGACCATTTTTCGAACTTACAACTTCAGGCTATGCACTCAAGAGTTTTAAAAAAACATTTTCACCTACCACATTTTGCGTAAAATTTCACGTTGACGCAGATGGCCCCATGTAAATCTAAATGGATGGCAAAGAACTAACTAGGGACAATGAACTCGTGTGGATTACCACGGGTTTTCGGTTGTGACTTTGGGGGAGGCGAACTGATGCAGGTTGATTGTAAAGCAGGTAGTCTCATGGTTGAAAGACTTGCCTTGTGAAGACAAAAAAAAAAACCAAAACAATTTCTGTGTTTCCTCTGGTTTGAGTGTGTGGCGAAAAGTCTCTCTCTCTCTCTCTCTCTCTCTCTCTCTCTCTCTCCCTCTCTCTCTCTCTCTCTCTCTCTCTAAAATATAGTTGTGTCTCTCTCAAATATTCTCTCTCTCTCTCTCTCTCTCTCTCTCTCTCTCTCTCTCTCTCTCAAATATAGTTCTCTCTCTCTTTTCACATACACACCACTGCACAGGCATACTCTCTCACAGGCTCTCTCTCTCTCTCTCGTCTCCCTCCTCTCCTCTCTCTCTCTCTCTCCCTCTCCCTCTCTCTCTCTCACACATACTCCCTCTCTCTCTCTCTCTCTCTCTCTCTCTCTCCCTCTCTCTCTCTCTCTCTCTCTCTCTCTCTCTCTCTCTCACACATACTCCCTCTCTCTCTCCTCCTCGTGTTTTCCCTTCTTCCCTTCGTCTCTCTCTTTCACACACACACACACACACACACACACACACACACACACACATATATATATATATATATATATGTACACGCCTTCACACACACACACACACACACACACACAAACACACACACACACACACACACACACACACAACACACACACACAGCACTACAATCCGCACCACACACACACACACACACACACACACACCACACACACACACACACACACACACACACATGGCGACATCAAAGAAATGAGTTAAGGATGAAAAGAATGAGAGGGCTGGGACAGGGAGAGAGAGAGATGGGGGGAGAGAGAGTGGGGGGGAGAGATGCAAAGACAGAGTAAAGGAATAGAAAAAGACAGAAAAGGATAGAGATAGAGGGTAGAGGTGGGGGTGGAGGGAGGTAGTGGCAGCTTCAATCTGACGGGCAACATCTGTTGACTACAAACGTTTACCTGGGCAAAGCCCCCTCCCTCCCTCCCCCCCCCACCTCCCCACACACACACACACACACACACACTCTCCTGTACTGCTAACTGGCCGTGACGTCGTCTCGTCATTTCTGGTTTGTTTTTCTTGTTTGTTTGTTTGTTTTGTCTTTTAACGCTCCGCGTTTACCATTCAACACGTCAGGTGACGGGGTATGCCTTCACCACAATGGCTGCCACTGATCCATTGGCGCATGCGCAGTGAACCCAGTTCCTTTCAACCCCCTGTCGCCGGGTCTTGACAAATCAGAGAACCTCCCCCCCCCCCCCTCCTACCTCCTCCGACCTGCCTCCCCCCAACCCCTCGCGTGCACACACGCACGCACGCAGCACGTACGCACGCGCACACACACACACACACACACACACACACACACACACACACACACACACACACATGTGGATGACGTGTGTCGATGAGATTCAGTTCCATTCAATGCACTCCACTCTTGTTTGTAGCCCAGCCAAGCGCTAGAGGCTCATATCCGAACTAAACTGTCATTTCGCCTGAGTCAATTCTACACGTTTTGGGAGAAAAAAAAATTACACGCAACTCAATATTATAATAAAACGTGCAACAATGCTTGAAATTCGTTCTTCCGTAATATATTAGATTTTTTTTTTAAATGAAGAATGGAAAAAAAAATCTGACCCTCCCCCTTCCCCCTGACCCTCCCCTTCCCCCCTCCCCCTCCCCCCCCCCCCCCCCCCCCCCCCCCCCCCCGCCCCTTTGAGTGTATGTTTTCCCTTCTTTTTTTTTTTTTATCTGAGATCAATAACGCAATAAAACGTGCAACAACAAAACGCTTAAAAATCTTATCTTTCGCCAAAAAAAATATAATAATAAACAAAATAAAATAAAATAATAAAATAAAAATTAATTTTTAATATACATATTTCTCTTTTTCGGTCACTGACGGTTCTATTCGTAAAGTACTGACAAAGATTTAAAAAAAAAAAAAAAAGGAAAAACAAAAACAAAAACGTTCAAGAGGAGAGACTTCTTGGCGACTGGCAACTTGTGGAAGTTGACATTTTGTCCTGTTTGCGTCAATGACGAAGCGGAGTTATAAACGGCAAGAAGGTGATGACTGAGGAACTGGAGTTCTGTTACATCTCTCTGTGTCTGTGCTTGTCTGTCGGTCTGTCTGTCTGTCAGACATGTCAATTGTCTCTCTGTTTGTCTGTCTGCCTCTCTGTCTGTCTGTCCGCCTCTCTCTCTCTCTCTCTCTCTCTCTCTCTCTCTCTCTGTCAGTGTCTGTCTGTGTGTCTGTGTGTCTGTCTCTCTCTCTCTCTCTCTCTCTCTCTCTCTCTCTCTCTCTCTCTTTCTCTCTCATCAACTCTCTCCATCCCTGCCTACACCCCTCGTATATCTCTCTCGCGCTGTCGCTCTCACTCGCTGCTCGTTAGCTCTCTCTCTCTCTCTCTCTCTCTCTCTCTCTCTCTCTCTCTCTCTCTCTCTCTCTCTCTCTGTATCTCATAACTCCCTCTTTCCTGCTTCCTCGTCTCCCCCATCTCCTCTCTGTAACTCTCTCTCTCTCTCTCTCTCTCTCTCTCTCTCTCTCTCTCTCTCTCTCTCTCTCTCCTCTCTCTCTCTCAACCCACCCTCTTTCCCTGCTTCCTCTCTCATTCTCACTCTCACGCTCGCTAGCTCTATGTCTGTCTCTCTCTGCCTCTCTCAGTCTCTCTCTCTCTTAGACTCTCTGTTAGACTTGGCATAGGTATGAGAAAAGTTTGGTTGATCTTGAATGTAAACAAATCAGAAAAGTATTCCGAACACAGATAAACAAGTTTCATAGAACTAATGCCGATAATGACAGACTTGCCTATGGCCAAAAAGGAGAGAGTGTAAGGAATTGTTAAGACAGAAAAGGAAGCTACATAATGAAAATATCATTGCATCGTTACAAAGTAATATAAATGACTCAAAGAAATTCTGGGAAATTGTTCGTTCAGTTAGGCCAAGAACTCAAGGTCAGGAGTCGATTTCTAGTGAACAGTGGTATAATCACTTTAAAGGTGTTTTTAATGACTTACCCGTTGAATTAAACACCAGTTCAGATTTTGATGAATATTATGATGATAGGGAACCCGTGCATACTGACTGCGACTTTTTGAATCAACCTATTTCTGTTACCGAAATTGAAGCTGCAATTCGAGCAATAAAAAGTAATAAGGCATCTGGCCCAGATAAGCTTACTGGATAGTTTTATAAGTACAGTAGACAAGTCATTATGCCTTTCCTTGTTAAATTTTTCAATACAATTTTTGATGAGGGTTTGTTTCCGGAAGATTGGTCAGTCTCTATCTTGAAACCACTATTTAAGAAGGGTGATACGAATTGCCCAGAAACTACCGTGGAATCTCTTTGTTGAACGTTTGTAGTAAAATATATAGTTTTGTTCTCAATAGAAGGTTAACCAAATGGATTGAAATGAACAATATTCTTGGGGAGGAACAAGCTGGTTTTCGTGACAAACGATGTACAACAGATCACATTTTCCACTTTACTGGCAATGATTCAGAAGCAGTTGTTAAGACACAGGAAGCTCTATGTCGCATTTATAGACTTTAGGAAGGCTTTTGACCTAGTAAGTAGGGATAAATTGTGGAAGGTTCTCTCTGTTAATGGTCTTAATGGAAAATTCTTGAAAGCATTGCAAAGTGTGTATAATGTTGTGAAGACTTGTGTTCGAACTAGTGGTGACCTTACTGATACTTTTCTATGCCCACGGGGCCTAAAACAAGGTGAGGTGTGTTCACCTGTGCTTTTTTCACTGTTCATCAATGAACTAACTAAAGATATAATTAATACTTTTGGTAGACATGGTATTAAGCTTTCTCCAGACCTCATTGAACTTTTGATTCTGTTTCTGTTTGCTGATGATGTTGCATTATTTTCTGATACTGTTATTGGTTTGCAAACCCAACTGAATGTCTTGTATAATACTTCAAAATATTTAGATTTACTTGTGAATCTGGAAAAGTCAAATATTGTTGTATTCAGGAATGGGAGTTACCTTGCTTCGAATGAAAATTGGACTTTTGGTGATGCTCAACTTTCCACTGTTAACATGTATAAGTATCTTGGTATAATACTGACTACAAGATTATCTTTCCAACCAACTATGTGTGACCTAGCAAACAGAGCAAAGAAAGGATTAACTGCTATCAACAGAATGCTATGGTCAATAGGTGAACATTCTCCTGGTATTTTCTTTAAGCTATTCGATTGCCAAATACAACCTATCTTAACTTATGGAGCAGAGATTTGAGGACTGTCATCTAACCACGAACAAATTGAAAGGGTGCACTTAGCTGCTATTAAAAGATTTCTTGGTGTAAGTCCAAAAGCTCCTAGGCACTTAGTGTACGGCGAATCTGGAAGATACCCTCTTTATGTTAATACTTAATGCAAAATGCATCAGATTTTGACTTCGTGTTGCTTGTATGGATAATAACAGACTCCCAAAGAAAGCCTAAGATATTTGCTGCATGCAGAATCAAAAATTATATTACCTGGACGACTAATGTTTGCTATGTTCTTTATAGATTCGGGTTTGGAGCTGCATGGGAAATGCAAAGTGTTGGTAATGTGAAAGCTTTTATTGTAGAATTCAAGAAACGCTTAAGTGATTGTTACATCCAAGACTGGCATTCATCAATTGAATCGTATGAGCTGTACGATGTTTGATCGGTCATATAACCAGTCTCTTGTTCGAAGTCCCCACCTCTGTCTGATTAAACATGTTAACATCCGCAGGTTACTTTCAAGGTTTCGGTTAGGAATGTCGCCTTTACGATGCCACTTTTTACGATATACTAACTGCAATAGAAACCATGACATTTTCTGTCCTCACTGTAAGAAAGCACCGGAAACTGAGCTTCATTTTCTACTGGTTTGTCCTTTGTACGAGAAGTTGCACCTTGAATTGATTCCAGCTAAATATTACAAACACCCTTCTCTATTCAAAATGTCCATGTTGCTAGCCTGTTCTATTGAGACTACTATTACGAGTGCTGGGAATTTCATTTATAGAGCACTGGCTTCTAGGAACGGAGTAACTAATGCTGCAGTTGCTTCATGAGTGTTATCTTTGTTCACTTTGAACACCATTCAGCTCAGTTTTCGTCAAGAGTGGCTTGTACCGGTTTATTTTTTTACCTTATTCATTCACTTTGATATGGGCTTGTGGCCTGTCAAATAAGATATCCTGAGTTCTGAGTTCTCTCTCTCTCTCTCTCTCTCATTAATCCCTCTCTCTCTCTCTCTCTCTCTCTCTCTCTCTCTCTCTCTCTCTCTCGCGAGGGGGGAGGTGGAGAGAGAGAGAAAGAGAGGAGCGGACGGGGATGGAGAGGTCTGACGTCAACAAAAAAAGTTCCATTCAACCTACTTTTCCCAACCCAGCACACAGCCGTCTCTCTCCGCCTTACACCATCCACGTGTCCGTCCCATCTCTCTCGCCTCCGT
>JADBJO010022533.1:15000-17500 GCA_016801955.1 Conus betulinus | reverse complement strand
ACCCTCCGAGGACCAACCCGACCTGTCCGTGCTTCTGGGGGACAGACAGGAGGCCTGCTCACACACTCCGGGCTCTGCGCTTCCGGTCTGACTCCATCCGGCTTTCAATAGGACCCTCAGGTTCTTACACCGTTAGTGATGGTCAGAAAGCATTCATCTTCTTCTTCTTCTTCTTCTTCTGCTGCTGCTGCTGCTGCTGCTGCTGCGCTACTGCTGCTGCTTCTGCTGCTCTCCTCCACCTCCTCCTCCTCCCTTCCTTCTTCTTCTCCTTGTCCTCCTCCTCCTCCTCCTCCTCCTCCTTCCTCCTCCTGCTCCTCTCCTCCTCCTCCCCCTCCTCTCTGTTCCTCTCTCTGTCGGAAGTCATTGGGGCATCACTTTGAACAAAGCATTGCAACACTTTATAAAAGGAATTTCAAAACATTGGGTGACATAAGATAGCAATTCCTTTTCACTGCCAGAACAGGTAACTTTTTTTTCTCCAGAAAGCATTTTTGAGAAGAAAATGCACAATTACAGTTG
This sequence comes from Conus betulinus, assembly GCA_016801955.1. Lineage (NCBI taxonomy): Eukaryota > Metazoa > Mollusca > Gastropoda > Neogastropoda > Conidae > Conus > Conus betulinus. The sequence goes on along the minus strand of JADBJO010022533.1, from coordinate 16,981 downwards.
TGTTCGTCAAGCATTGTCTCCGTTGTTGTTGTGTTGTTTTTTCTGAATCTGTGCCTTAGCAAGAATGTTACGTATTGATGTGATGTGTCCTTTCAAACTAAGGAAGAATAACGTATAACCATTTGTGGACTGCAGGAAATGTCTGCTTTCAGGAACAGCGAGACAGGAAACGTGAGACTGACAGAGAAAAGACAAACAGGGAGAATATAAATATTTCAATGAGGATGAAGGAGTGAATTTGGGGAGATACTTACACCATGCCCTCATAAGTGAGATGAATACGCGCGCACACAAAACTTACACGAACTCCAAAGCACGTAGAGAGAGAGAGAGAGAGAGAGAGAGAGGAGAGAGAGGAGAGAGAGAGAGAGGAGAGAGAGAGAGAGACAGAGACAGAGACAGAGACAGAGACAGAGACAGAGACAGACAGACAGACAGACAGACAGAGAGGGAGAGAGAGAAGCGGGAGAGAAGGCAAGTTTGAGAGAAAGCAAGAGAGGTGAGATGGTGATGATTATTATGCCAGTGCCATTTCTCTTCTCTTTCATTACTAGTCCCATCTGTTCTAATTGGCAACGCCTTTGCAGTTAACATTCCTTCTTAACGTACACTCTGCCCCCCCCCCCCCCCCCCCTCCCATCCTCTCTCTCTCTCTCTCTCTCTCTCTCTCTCTCTCTCTCTCTCTCTCTCTCTCTCTCATTAAGTACGTAGACTACAAAAAATAGAAGCAAAAAAGGGAAGAGTGTCATATGAGCTACACCCCCCATTTAAACGCTCCGCATTTCTTCTTCTTCTTCTTCTTCTCTCTCTCTCTCTCTCTCTCTCTCTCTCTCTCTCTCTCTCTCTCTCTCTCCTCATTTAAACGCTCCGTATTTTTTCTTCTTCTTCTTCTTCTTCTTCTTCTTCTTCTTCTTCTCTCTTCTCTCTCTCTCTCTCTCTCTCTCTCTCTCTCTCTCTCTCTGTGCTCCTCCTGTCTGTCTGTTTATCACTCACTCACTCACTCATTCTCTACTTACCAATCTGTCCATCCATCTGTCTACTTCTAAATCTCTCTGTATCACTCCCTCCACTTCTTTCGTTTTCCATTTTATCTCTGCTCCGCATCCCACCACCACTACCACCACCACAACACAGACAGACACGCAGACAAACAGACCGATCGACAGACACCCCCCCCCCCCCCCCCTCCCCGATAGATTGCTAGAATGCAAAGAAAAAAACTGGAATGAATGGCAAAAAAAAAAGGCCACGGAGACCGAGAGAAAAAGGAAAACAACCCGATTTAATGCCAAGGAAGGGATGGCACGTGAAAAAAAGTCCCACGTGCCGCATTCAACTTAAGCCTCCCCCACCCCCCCCCCCCTTCCTCCTTTCCATAGCCCTAATCTCTCTCTCTCTCTCTCTCTCTCTCTCTCTCTCTCTCTCTCTCTCTCTCTCTCTCGCTTGCACCAAATTCCTATATTTCTTGATACTGAAGGAGCAGTGTTTTAGATCACGTACGAATAGGGGTTAAGGTGTCACTAGAAGCTAAAATAACTGAAATTAGGGGTATGACCATTATTACCTTTTTTTCCCGTGGTCTCAGCCCTTACTGATAATCAACTGGAAGAGAAGGGAATGGGATGAGGCCGGCGCGGCGCGCGCGGGGGGGGGGGGGGGGGGGGAGGGGGGGGGGGGTATGCAGTTTGAAACAAAATTTCATCGACTCTTATCAGATTCACAAAACTTGAATATTTTTCTTTCATCGCAAAAAAAGCCCGAAAACTGTCAGTTGCTGGCTCGTATCTGTACACTCCTCCTTGCTCAACGGAAACAAGTTTGGTCTAGAACCGTAAGGGACGCTTCCTGTGAGAGGTCTCATTTGATCTGGTCGTGGAAGGTCCATGATGACGATGCAAGCGAAGCTTTCGCTATACCCCTGTTGTTGCACGGAAAGGTGGGGAAGAAGAATGCGACGTTGTCGTGTGGTCGAAGTCATCCT
>JADBJO010022533.1:0-2500 GCA_016801955.1 Conus betulinus | reverse complement strand
CCTACCAGAGGAGACACTGCACTGCCGCCGAAACACCCCTTTAGTGTCCAGCGGTGCCTGCCCTGATCCAACGCATGCAGGATGCTACACACCACGCCCCTCTACTGTCGACAGTAATCCTAAAGACGGAGAAGAAGCAGCGTGATTGAGCATCCGGGAGGCTGACACCATGTCCATCCAACAGTAGTTCCCCCAGAAACTCGGCACTGAAGCCTTGTGGCCTGAGAGCATCATGGGCACTGGTGTCGATGAGAGTTCACCGTGGTGTTGGTCACAGATTGGGATGCCGTCATTGCAACACTGTGGCCGCTCTCTCTCTCTCTCTCTCTCTCTCTCTCTCTCTCTCTCTCTCTCTCTCTCTCTCTTCTCCCCACTCTTCCTCTCTCCTCATCTTTCCCCTTCTGTTCCGTTTTCTCTCTCCTCCTCCTCTCCAACCCTCTGCCTTCCATGACCGTCTTAAAACATCTCTATCACGATGTGTGTGATACAGGCGCTGGTACTGTGGAGAGATGAGGCTGTGTGTGGCTGTACAATGTCACGAGGGAGCTGTTCATCATCACTTTCATGATCAACATCATAATCGCTTTCTTGATAACTGTTTTCATGATCATTACCTTAACGTCTTCCATGGTCATCATCGTTATCGTCGTTTTCATTTTCATTACCATCATCGCGATCTCTTTCATGGTCTTCATCATCGTTTTCATAATAATAAATAATGTATGGATTTTATATGGCGCAATTCTTGGGATCAACTCATTGCGCTCAACGACACAGGCGCACTTATCAAGTTCATCGGTTCAAGCGTAAACAATACAGTTTTGCATGCAGTACATAAAAAGTCAGGTCAGAATAATAGACACAGCATTTAGATATCATGGTTGAAGAAGGCTTTCCTAAAAGAAGTATGTTTTTAACTCTGACTTGAATTTAGATAATGTGGGCAGGTCACGTAAGCTATCAGGAAGAGAAATCCAAAGAGTGGGCGCACTAAAGCTAAATGCTCTCTCACCGACTGTCTTTAACGAGCGCCTAGGAATTTTCAGAAGTTTTTGAGAAGATGAGCGAAGAGACCCGAGAAGTTTGATAGGTGGGACAGAGAGAAGCAGAAAGATACTGTGGGAGTGTCCCATCAAAGTAACGATAGGCAAAAACTGCGATTTTGAAACTGCCATCGATATTTGATGGGAAGCCAGTGGAGTTCACGCAACAAAGGTGTAATATGCTCATTTTTTACGCTTTTTGAGAACAAGCCGAGCTGCACTGTTTTGCACCCTTTGTAATCGTGCAAGCTGGAGAGAGAAGAGAGACAGACAGAGAGAAAAACAGAGAAGGAGGGAAAGAGGAGAGATAGAGACGAAAAAGAGAGAGGGAGAGAGAGAGAGGAGAGGGAGAGAAAAAGACAGAGGGAGAGAGAAGGGAGAGAGAGATAGAAAGAGAAACGGGAGGGAGGGTGAGAGAAAAAGACCAGAGGGAGGGAAGGAGGGACGGAGAGAGAAGAGATAGAGGGAGGGAAGGATGGCGGAAAAAGAAGAGATAGAGAAAAGGGGAGAGAAAGAAAGGGAGAGAGAAGAGATAGAGAGAGGGAGGGAGGGTGACAGACAGACAGACAAACAGAGAATATGTAGGGGTGGCACACACGCGCGCGTGCGTGAGCGCGGACGCGCACATGCGCCTGCATGAGATGAAGTTTTTGTTGTTGTTTTCCATGTCTTTTGTTGTCCATATCTGGCGCTAGCAGGAAATCTATAGTAGCTGATAACTTTTAAAACTTGATGCTTTTAGATTAACGTGACATATGTCATCTACAAGACGTCGAAGCTGTTTCATTGATTTGTATGGAGCACTGGAGATCAGTGAAATGGAGGGGAAAACGAGACAAGAATGTCGTGCTATCTGTCCTCAGTGGAGACTGGCAAAGACCAGTGCACAAGACAGCCTGATACATAAAGTACATAGGTAGCCTTTCGAAATGGATTTTTCATCAGAAAAATAATGAATACCACTCGGCTGATTTAAAATCACAACAAATTGCATGAATTCGCCGCAAACGTAATCAAGTAATTACATTTCGTATATATATCGAACATCAATTACCAAACCTACACGCAACCATGCGCGCACGTGCCCGAACACACACACACACACACACACACACACACACACACACACACACACCACACACACGCACACACAAACACACACACACACACACACACACACACACACACACAACACACACACACACTTTTCACAGATTTGATCAACCACTGGCTGTTGAAAATCACGCAGAGGTATGAGTGTTGTTCGGCCTTTGGAGTGCCTTTACACTCCCTCACAAACGGTGACTGATTTTCGTTGAATATTACATTTGTTCCTGCCTCACTTTCCATCTCTCTCTCTCTCTCTCTCTCTCTCTCTCTCTCTCTCTCTCTCTCTCTCTCTCTCACCCGTACACACACACAGCGCGCGCGCACACGCACACACACACACGCGTGCA
>JADBJO010022532.1:22500-27796 GCA_016801955.1 Conus betulinus | reverse complement strand
TACAACAAACTGCTAGGGTATAATTAGACAACTACAATGCATCAACAATATCACCAGTTTTCCCTTCTTTTACCTTTTACATGATGCGGTTACAAGGCCAAACATAGAGAGAGCAGAGAGAGCGATAGAGAGATGAGAGAGAGATAGAGAGATTAGAAAGACAGACCGACAGACGCAGACAGACAGACAAAGACCGAAAAGAACTCAACAGAGAGTCAAGTCAGAACACTGATGATACTAGAACAGACAGACTTAAAAAAAAAAAAAAAAGGTTGGCTTCTTGAGTTCTGCACAGTTAGTCTGAGCAGTAAATATTCCCGATTGAATCAATGCACAATGTTCGTCATTATGACATCGATTCTGACGTGAGCATATTCTGCTTTCATCTAGTAGTTGTATAATGGCTATTGGAGCATGACATTAAAGAATACAAATAGTTTTTAGCTCGACAAACTGTACCTGAACACGTAAACAAAGCCATTTCATTTGAGTGAGCTCGAAAAAAAATATGATTATCTCCCTTGGCAAATTTATTATTTTTATATTTAAATGGTTAATTTTGGTTATCATTTTCTTATATAACTCTTAATTTTCATCGACAAGATGGATTATCTTAAATATAAATATTTTCTCATTTAAAAATTCATTACATGATCTGATCTTATATCCAGTACTGGTTGTAGTCCAAAAATCCACAGCTACTATACTTTCTCTTTTGCGTTTGTTTTAATGCTACACTTTTATCGTGTGTGTAGAATTTTTTATTTTGATATCATCGTTGTCAATTTTTTTTTTTTTTTTTTTTTTTTTTTTTAATAACACAGGAGAGGGAGTGGGATGCCCTTCAAAGAATACACTAACGGAATGAATAATGGGGACAGGGCTGTCTGGGTTTTTTGTTTGTTTTTTTTTGAGCAACAAATGAAAGCTCTAGAAAAAACACAACATCCTGTGTTTGTCAGGAATTTCTTTTTGGGCACCACGTCATTAGACGATCTGACCGATTTGGGCAGGTCTGTCAACTGACCCCATCATAGAGCAGGTTCTGATGCATAATGCATGAAAGTCAGTGGATGTCTAACTCGAGGGACTGGCCTAGGAGAAGGAGAGCGGTCAGTATGGTTGTTGTGCATGCGTGCGTGCACCGAGATCAGCGTCGCCATGCAGTCTGTGACAGAAGTCTGCCTGAAGACCAGCGTGCGGCATGGGGACATCAGCATGAGTCGACAGCAGCGAGATCATCGAGACACAACCGAGATCCTACCTTATTTGCAGCAAAGGAATCCACTTGGTGAAACGGATGTGTTGATGAGCATTGGAAGTGGAAGAACAGCAGACCAAACAGCAAATCCTGACAAAGCAAAAGAAACTGGGGATGAGATTTTGAAATCCATGACTGGCAAGAGCTTTGCAGATGTCACCTTCTCGAAGAAAGATCAAGCGAAGACAATGGCTTCATGAACTGTGGTCAAAGTCAACAATGATACGGTGACAGCTGACCCGAATCTTTTGTTGCAAAGACTGACAAAAGCAGCTGGAAAAACTCTAAATCTGATGGAAGATTCGTTTGAAATATGAACTAACTGATGTCCTTTCGCTGTTTGATGCATGTGGTCTTCCAAGAAGAGCAAACAAAGCAGCTCTAGCAGACGACATTTGGACATCAACCAAACAAGTCAGTCCAAGCACTCCACCAGGTGCATTCACAGTCATCGACGGGGGGTTTCTACTTCGCCGTATCCCTTGGCCCAGTGGAGCAACGGGGACGTTGCCATTTACATGGATTTTGTCATTCGAAGATACACGAAAGTGTCAGCTGTGTTTGATGGATACTGCGGATCGTCCACAAAAGATGCTGCACACCTCCATAGAACGAAAGAAAAACACCACTGCCAGAGACATTGCTTTCCAACCAGAAATGGCTCTCTGTGGATGTAAAGAGCAGTTCCTGGGCAATCCTCACAACAAACAACGTTTCATACACTTGCTCAGCCACTCCCTTCAGAGCAGCAGCGTTGACGTGTTGCACATAAATGGAGATGCTGATTGTCTCCTCGTCAAGACAACCCTTGAAAAAGCAGTGGAGGTGAAAATAGTATTTGTAGGCAAGGACACCGACCTTGTTGTGCTACTCCAACATCATCTCGGATCAGATCACCACCCCAGTTTATTTCATGTCTTCAGGAACTAAGGAAGATTCCAGAGTGTGGCACCTCTGATCTATCCAAGAAACACAGATTGGCACAGATGTTTGCAGCAGAATTCTTTTTGCCCATGTGTTTGGGGGGTGTGACACTACCAGCACTATTTTTTTTTTTGGGGGGAAAAACCGCTTCCTTTGAAAAAGCTGGCAATTTTTCGAGTTTTTTTTTCGAAAGCAGGCAGATGTCTTTCTTCTTCGGAAAAGTGACACACAGGAGGTGGTTGCAGCTGGTGAGACTGCCCTTGTATTTCTGTTTGGTGGGAGATCTGACGACAAGCTTGATACACTCCGATGTGTCAAGTATTCCCAGAGGCTGGTCGTCAGCTCTTCAGCTTTGCAACCAACCCAACTACCTCCAACAGCATCAGCAGCGAAGTTCCATTCCATGCGATGCTACTACCAAGTGCAAGAGTGGCTTTTTCTCAGTAACGACAGTCCTGACTTCTATCTCAGCCCCCTTGAACGGGGATGGCAAAGAACCAGCGGTATGTTGCTTCCAGTCTGCTGTGATGAGCCTGCTGCCCCAGAGGAGCTGCTGAACATCATTAAATGTAGCTGCAAAACTGACTGCCAAACGGCCAAGTGTTCATGCAGACAGCACGGTCTTGTGTGTGGTGTTGCTTGCAGTGAGTGCAGAGGGGAAAGTTGTTTAAACACCTATGCAGAAGATGGTGTGCTTTTTGATGACAGTGATTCTTCAGACGACAATGAGTAATGTCTCCATTTATATACTCGGTAAGAGAAATCTGTTGATTTCGAAAGCAGTCACAAGGTTATTTGTAAACAGTTGTCTTGATTTTTGAACACAAAATCAAAACTGTACTCTGTTTCAGCATGATTACATTTGAGTGCAGTCTTATTTGTAGTGTGGTGAATCTGAAGAAACTGTGGCTCAGGATGAGTGCCTCTGAAGCACATACTTTAATGTGACATTTTTTTTTTTCTGTGACAAAGGAAGATCATGAATGACAGAAATCGTCTCATATTCTTCCCAAGATATATATATATATATATATATATATATATATATATATATAATATATATAGAGAGAGAGAGAGAGAGAGAGAGAGAGAGAGAGAGAGAGAGAGAGTTTTCATTACTATTTTATATGATGACCAAATTTTTCTAAACCCTGTAACAAAACGTTTGTGGATTTGTTAACACATGCATGTGCGCTCACACATGCATGCACAAACCCATAATATTGATAATTCTAATAATAGTTATTATCATCATTGCTATTGCTGTCATTTAAAGCAAGAGTAAACTGAAATTTGTCTCAAGAAAAAAAAAAAAAAAAAAAAAAAGAAACTTTTTCATGGTAAATGTTCATCATAGTGGATTTTTTTTTTTTAAATCACCAGTGGAGCTGAGCTAAAAATAGAAAACATGTCTAAAAATAGATCGGGTCCCCGCAGATGTTGGTAAACTTTCCTTCATGAGGTAAGGGACCCTCTCCACAGTGTAAAAAAACACAAACCATTTTGAAAGCTTGCACTTCACGCTTGGGCCATGTTTTTTCAGAGTTGTGCTCAGACTAAGTGTGTTAAAAAATACCGACAGCGCGCTCTCTCCCTGTCACACAGAGTTCAGTGTTTGACGTCACTGTGTAAATGACGTCACAACATGAAAGACAGACAGACAGAAAGACAGAAGAAAGAGTGCAGACGGGAAGAAGGAATGAATGTATGCGAATGTCTCTGAAGAAGAACAGACGGAGGAAATAAGCGAGGAAAGGACAAAGGGAATGAAGAAAAGAGTGAACAAAGAGGTGATGATGGAACGAAAGACAGGAACAAAGGAAAGAAGAAGAAAGAAGGGGAGGAGGAAAGGAAAGTGGGAACAGAAAGAAAGAAAGAAGAACAGAAAGATGAAGAGGGGGGGGGGTGGAGGGAAGGCTGTCCCTGTGGTGGTGTCAGTGAATGACACACACAAAAACTGGTGGACCTGGACCATGACCGATAGTTAGCACCCCCGCCTCCCAGCGCTATGACCACCGCCCCTCTCCATCCCTGGACACTGTCCATGTCTGTGACGATGACCTGGTCAGTGAGGGCCAGGGCCAGATCCTCGTGCATCACTCTCACTGGGGGACCATGGCACCGCCCTGACCGGTACACCCGTGACCACTCAGACGACGTACAAGGTCGTCAGCATCACGTACATCAGGAAGGCGCCAACAGAGAATCCAGGTGTCCCTGTACTTGGGGGCATCTGAAAACAGCATGATCATGATGACATGACGTCACTGTACACCTCTACCCCTGGCTGGTCTGATGCACACAGACACTGACAGACAGAGAGACAAACTGACAGACAAACAGACAGACACACTGACAGACAGACAAACAGACAGACAGGCAGAAAGACAAGCAGACAGATACACGCAAAGACAACCAGCCACCATCCATTGTGTACAAGAAATAAATGTGTGAATCAGAGGAGGAGATCCAGATCTATTTCTCTGTCAGCACTTGTACACTGTACAGAATTAGATCTAAATTCCTGTCGTCACCAGGATGATGATGAGGAGGAGGATGACGGTGATGATGGTGATGATGATGATGAGACAGAACAGTTCCTACCTGGCTGTCCTACACGTAGTTCATTGGTCAGGAGGTGACCAATGGTGTCGGCACACAGGGCACACTCCCAGGGCCACTCCCCACTGTGACCTGCCTGACCTCTGTGACTCAGCTGCCGGACTCGTGGTCCCTCTGTGGGGGCAGGCAGTGCTGGGGCGCTGTACCGGGAGATGATGCTGCCATTTATCCAGCCTGACCCCTCCACCTGGCTGGTCACTGCTGGCGGTGACCGCAGAGGTTCAGTGACTGTGTGGATCTCCAGCCAGGACGGAGGGGGTTGTGTGGGGCGGTTATCTACTCTGTACAGCGACGCTGTCCACACACGGACTGAGGGCAGTCGGTGCCGGACTTCTGTCAGCCACTGGAAGAACTTGACTCTGTGACACAGGATACAGAGTCAGGTGTAGGTCCCGTAAACTCTGTGTAGATCTAAAACGGGATCTATAGATTTACAGCACATAGTCCATAGTCACATGTCTTCAATGTCTATTAAATTCTTCATACATA
>JADBJO010022532.1:0-20000 GCA_016801955.1 Conus betulinus | reverse complement strand
TTCTTTTTTTTTTTTTTTTTTTCCAAGATGGCGGATCGGTTGCTGGGGGCAAAAACTGTACTAAAAGCTGAACCCCTACATCCATGCTGGCATGATAAATGGCGGCACCAGAGAAATTTGCTAGTTTGCCTGGAGAGAATGGCCCAAGCTCTGCTTACATAAACTTCTTGTGACAACAGTACAGCACACTTAAATACAAGACAACACACTGCAATACTATAAAACACTGGCACGAATTAACACTGTTTTAATATAAAAGACAACATAAACTACCTAGTGCACTGTACTATACATAGATACACTAAACAGGACAGCGCGTGAATAACAAGTTGAATGCAGAGGTAATCTGGTGAAGCAGGGGAAACAACTGTTCGCTACCTGTGTCATGAGCGAAATCTGTGGTTATCTCTCTTTTATTTTTTGGTTCAAATTCCGTTGCTTATACGGATGCCATCTTGATATCAATAAATTGATCAATTCATTTATTCCTTTATTTACTTTTTTTTTTATTTGCTCCATTTATTTATCTATTCATTGACTTATTTTACTTGTTCATTCATTTGTTTATCGATGTATTCATTTATTTATTCCTATTTTTCATTCATTTATTTATATGCTTAATGTGTTCATTTTTTATCTAATTTGCACGAGTCGTTGAACGTGTTCTAATAAAGAGGGATATGGTATCTCGAACAAAGAAAACAGATTCTATATTTGATGGGTGTGTTGTCTATTTGTGTTCATCGGGACCAGCTGGGTTGAGGTGGGAACGGGCGGGAGGTGGGGCGGGGGGGTGATGGGGAGGAAGGGGGCGATTCGGGAGAGGAGGGGTGGGGACATCCTGTAATAGCTCTGTTTTGTCACACACACACACACACACACACACACACACACACACACCACACACACACACACACACACACACACACACACACACACACCACCACACACACACACACCACACACCACCACCACCACACACACACACACACACACACACACACACACACACACACACACACAGATGACCTAAGTCAAAAACTGACCTGTCCATAGGAGCCTCATCAAAGAGGATGAAGGCATCAGGATAAGGACCAGCACGAGAGCAGCTTCACCAGACGGGAAGCATCCTTCTTGATGTCACTAAGGTCACTGATGTGACGGAGAATGCTTCCAGCCGGTGGTGGTGCTACTGCTGTCTCAGCATTGTGCGCAGCTGTTTCTGCAATAAAATGGTTACTGATGCATTGACAGACTGACTAACAACGACCACTTGCCTCCCCTGCCTCGCCCACTGCAGGGCCTTCAGAACCAGGACTACCGTTTTCCCGCAGCCTGGCGGACCCTGCAGGTACAGGTATTGTGGCTCTGGCTGCATGTTGAGCAGAGTCAACTGCTGGGGCGTGAGGACGAGGGAGGAGAAGCGCAGGGCAGTTTCGGCCACAGCCTCTCCGAAGGTCCTCAGCACCTTGCGTGGTTGGCCAGCTGTGGGGATGTCGACCGTGCTGGCTGGTCCACAGAACCTGTCACAGTCCACACACACACACACACACACACACACACACACACACACACACACACACACACATCTGTGTATGAGAGAGAGAGAGAGGAGAGAGAGAGAGAGAGAGAGAGAGAGAGAGAGACTCGTGACTTTAATGTGAGGCCATCAGCCTATTCACATGAGTACACAACAAGAAAGAAATCAACTTTGTATAGCTAGAACAAAATTTACCATGACTGCAACAAAACATTCTTCCATGACAGTATATACATGCAGAAGTCTATCTTATTTATACATAAATGCTTCTTAGTTCGTTTTTCCTTATGAACATAATAGTAGTATACATCTTGATATTTTAAAACACATGATATGAATGCTGTTGATACTTAGCATGCAAAACACATGTTTACTATTTCATTTCCCTCATCGTATTTTCATATACATATACAGTGGAGACCTCACCACCTCTGCGTCGTATAATTCTCCGGAAAGCCGTACTATTTTGAGCATCTTTTATTTACTTCGTTTACGCATGCGCCAAATTAGCATATCGCCCTCTAGCCTACCGTGCAAACGAAAACACCGAACCTTGGGTCTGTGTAACAATAGCTGCCATGCTAACCTTTGACACTCAGTGTGTGTTCTTCTGTGGTCGTGTTCGTGTGGTGCTGGACTACTGTTGTTTATATTCGTTGGATTTAGCTGAGAGAGAGAGAGAGAGAGAGAGAGAGAGAGAGAGAGAGAGAGAGAGAGAGAGCAGCACATCTGCATATGGGGAGGGATAGAGAGAGAGGGGGGGGGGATGGGGGGGCGGAGTAGCTCAGTGGTAGAGCGCCGGACTCACAGTCTTGGTGATCCTGGGGTTGTGGGTTCGAATCTCTCGCCAGGTCGTTTCTGTACAGGGGGATTTTCCCTCGGAGTTAACATTGGTTCAGACTCCATTTCCCATATAGTCCTTCGAATGAGACTATAAACCGAGGTTCCGTGTGTGAACGCGCACATGGCATCTTGCACACACGTAAAATCCCATCACCAACTTTCGGAAGAGAAGGTCAGTTTGACCATCAGTATGGATGACACGTTACACATAGCATGCACCCTGCGTGAGAAATGGAACGAAAGAAGGAAGTAAGGAAACTGAGCGAACGATATTGACTGGATGACACGGGAAACGACTGAATGAAACGACAGCTGACACACTCTTCAGTCGGCACTACCCAGGTAGGCAGCCCGTTGTGTAAACGAGTGTGGATTGTAAAACGCTTAGAGCTTGGTCTCTAGCCGAGGATAGGCGCTGTATGAGTATTCATTAGAGAGAGAGAGAGAGAGAGAGAGAGAGAGAGAGAGAGAGAGAGAGAGAGAGAGAGAGAGAGAGAGAGAGCAGTTGAAATACGAGTTTCTACATTCAAATAAATGGACAATCGCGTTCACATACTTTGAACATAACTCCTCCTTTCCCTACCCACTGCGTATCAAAACGCTGTGAATCATTTTGGGTTGATCTGTTCATTTAAGCAGTTTCTTGTCACACGCATTCATTTCTTATCTATCTATTTCTAATCAGGATTCTAGCCACATGATAAAACTACCACCTCCCAGCGTTCCAGGATATTTTACAGAGTGCGAACATAACTTTGACATTACTTTTTCTAACCCTGCCTTCTACACATCAAAACTGACCATTTCCGGATTGATCTGGAGTTTAATCGTTGGGTTTTTTTTTTTTTTTTTTTTGCTCGTTTGTTTGTTTGTTTTTGTTTTTTAATTACTCTCATTCATTTGCTATGTCTTTTTTTTTCCGAACAGGATTTCTTTCTGCCACATGATAATGCTACAACACCTACAGCATTTTGAGAACTTATTCACATGGTAAGAGTGTGTTCATAACTGTAGCTTCAGCAACCCCTACCCTCTACGTGTCTACGTGTCGAAGCGTGGCCGAACGCGGGCAACCAGTTTAGAATCCCTAACCATTTTAGAGTCACGCTCTTTCAATTGCTATTGATGTTCAAACAGAATTTCTGACATATATTGATACTCCTACATCTACACTTTGCTTTCATATATTGCTGAAAGTGCGATTGCGTTCGCATAACTTTTAATATAACTTCCCCCAACACTACCCTCTCTACGTATCAAAACGTAGTCAGACATTCCATACTGATTTGGAATTTGATTATTTTTATAATTATTTTTTCATTCATTTGCTATCTTTTCCCAAACAGGATTTGTACCACATTACAATCCTGTAACAGCTACAGTACTTTAAAGACTAATTCAAATTGTGTTATATCGTTTGCATAACTCCTCATATAGTTTGGGCTATCCCTACCCTGTACGTATCGAAACGTAGCCGGATACATATGGTCAGTTTGAACTTTTAGCCGTTTCAGAATCGCCCTCTTTCAATTCCTGTTAATTTATTAACAGATTTCTGCCACACATAAATGCTGTAGCATCTCTACTATACTTTGACATATCATTGACCGTGTGATCGCATTCGCATAACTTTTGACATAACTGCTTTTAATTCTACCCTCAAAACAGGGTCGGTCAAATAGGATTGATCTGGAATTTAAACTTTTTGTAATCTCTCTCGTTCGTTTTATATTCACTCCCGAAAAGAATTTCTGTTAAGCCTACACAATCATGATACAGAGTTTCCAGCATTGCAGGAACCATTCACATAGTGTGATCGTGTTCGCATTTTTTTTTTTTTTCACGTAGCTTCAACTACACCTGCCCTTTACGTATCAAAGTGTAGTCAGACACTGTCAATCAATTCGAATTCGTAACCATTTTAGAGTCGCTCTCTCAATTTCTGCCGATTTCCCAACTGAGTATCTGCCATATAAAAATGCTTCAGCATCTACACTATGCTTGGATATGTCTTAGTTCATACAGAGGGCGAAGTGCAGTGGAGTCTGGGAGACCCCCCAACTGGGATTGGCCAATCGGGAGGACACAACAGTGTGGCAGCTTCAGCTCGTGGTCGCGCAGTGTGATGAGAGAAACTAACTGTCAACCAAGGAATGCTGGCAAGTTATGACGTTTCAATTTGTTCTTAAGTTTAAGTGTGCAAACAGAATAGTGAAATATTGTCTTTCCTGTTTAAGTAAGCATAACTGAAGGACAGGGGATGCGATTTATGAGATTGTCTGTATGGTGTTTACATTGTTGTATGATACAGATAATTGTGTTGTGTAGTGACGGGTGGGGGCTCGGAGTCAAGTTTAAATAAAAGCTGATTATTTTCTGTGAAATGTTATTGGTTTCCCGTCACCTTTGTGCGGGCCCGATGTGAGTGACAAAGTGCGTGTGCCTATGTGAGAGCGCATTTTGGTTATAAAAGCGTAAATACTACTTCTGTCTATAATCCCCTGCATCCCTGCATATGATAATCATATTTTAACAACGAGGGGGGGGGGGGGGGGGGGGGGGGGCGTCGGAGACCCGTCACAGTGTCCATACATGTCAACCTCACCTGGTAACAACGTGTCCATACATGTCAACCTCACCTGATAACAACGTGTCCATACATGTCAACTCACCTGGTAACAACGTGTCCATACATGTCAACCTCACTGGTAACAACGTGTCCATACATGTCAACCTCACCTGGTAACAACGTGTCCATACATGTCAACCTCACCTGATAACAACGTGTCCATACATGTCAACTTCACCTGGTAACAACGTGTCCATACATGTCAACCTCACTTGGTAGCAACGTGTCCATACATGTCAACCTCACCTGGTAACAACGTGTCCATACATGTCAACCTCACTGGTAACAATGTGTCCATACATGTCAACCTTACCTGCTAACAATGTGTCCATACATGTCAACCTCACCTGGTAACAATGTGTCCATACATGTCAACCTTACCTGCTAACAACGTGTGCATACCTGTCAATCTCATCTAGTAACAATGTGTCCCTACATGTCAACCTCACGTGCTACCAACGTGTCCATAGATGTCAACCTCACCTGGTAACAATGTGTACATACCTATTAAACTCACCTGCTAACAATGTGTCCATACATGTCAACCTCAACATGTAATAATGTGTCCATACATGTCAACCTCACCTGGTAACAATGTGTCCATACATACCATCCTCACCTGGTAACAATGTGTCCATACATATCAACCTCACCTGGTAACAAACGTGTCCATACATGTCAACCTCACCTGGTAACAATGTGTCCATACATGTCAACCTCACTGTGTAACAATGTGTCCCATACATGTCAACCTCACCATGTAACAATGTGTCCATACATGTCAACCTCACCTGCTAACAATGTGCCCATACATGTCAACCTCACCTGCTAACAATGTGTCCATATATGTCAACTTCATCGTGTAACAATGTGTCCATACATGTCAACCTGACCTGGTAACAATGTGCCCATATATGGGAACCTCACCTCATAACAACGTGTCCATACATGTCAACCTCATCTGCTAACAACGTGTCCATACATGTCAACCTCATCTGCTAACAATGTGTCCATACATGTCAACCTCACCTGGTAACAACGTGCCCATACATGTCAACCTCATCTAATAAAAGCGTGTCCATACATGTCAACCTCACCTGGTAACAATGTGTGTCCATACATGTCAACCTCACATGGTAACAACGTGTCCATTCATGTCAACCTCATCGTGTAACAATGTGTCCATACATGCCAACCTCTCCTGGTAACAAGGTGTTCACACAAGTCACAGAGATGTGCAGAATATACATATAGTTGATGAGTTACCTGGCCGCCAGTCTTTCATAGGTGGTATCGGACATGGAGGGGTCGGGTCCCCCTGTGTCCACAACGCGCTCCACCAGGTGCCTGGCTGTTGCAGCTGGTCAGCACAGAGACAGCGCCCGATAGCCTGTGCCGTGTCCTGACTGTTGGTGCACCGAACCAAGGCCTGCAGGACACACAGAGGACAGACCCTTCAGCCAGGGGAGGTCACTGTCAGGGTTTGTACTACATGGACAGACGATCAATTCAAGGGGTGTGTCAGGGGGATTACTGCATGTACAGACCATCATGTCAGGGTGTGTCACTGTCATGGGTCGTACGGCAGTGTATACAGACCTACACCATACAATGTATACACACCTATGTCATACAGTGTATACAGACCTACACCACGAGTGTATACAGACCTACACCATGCAGTGTATACAGACCTATGTCATAGTGTATACAGACTTCTGTCACACAGTGAGTACAGCCCCATCTTATACAGTGTGTACAAAACCTATGCCGCACAGTTTGTACAGACATGGTTTTCGATATGAACCCCAACAATTATTGCTGATCCTTTGCTTCCACAATAAATCATGCGGTCCAGTTCGAAAAAAAAAAAAAAAAAGAAAAGAAAAGAAAAGAAAAACTCTTGATGCCAAACACAGATCCCGGCAAACCCGGGGATTGGGAGACCTCCTTCTTTCGCTTGCCTTCATGTCTTCTTTCGTGAAATACCAAAGTACATTCAACAGGAGGGAAAAACAACAACAACACAACAACAACAACAACAACAACAACCACACTAAATGATACAACCTTAGTGTTTGACCAGAGAAATTATCTTTCAAAGGAAATTATTCCACAGAAATATGAATAGGAAGATCTGGAACTTTAACTTATGGCTGCCCAGTTCCCTTTTTATTATCGTCATTTCTCCATGTTGAAAATGGCTGAGATTACGGACAGGCCAATGACAACAAACGCTGATGTCAATGTGCATGAAGGTGAAGACAGGTCAATGACAACAACGCTGATTGTCAATGTGCATGAAGGTGAAGACAAGCCAATGACAACAACGCTGATTGTCAATGTGCATGAAGGTGAAGACAGGCCAATGACAACAACGCTGATTGTCAATGTGCATGAAGGTGAAGACAGGCCAATGACAACACGCTGATGTGTCAATGTGCATGATGAAGACAGGCCAATGACAACAACGCTGATTGTCAATGTGCATGGTAAAGACAGGTCAATGACATCAACGCTGATTGTCAATGTGCATGATGAAGACAGGTCAATGACAACAACGCTGATTGTCAGTGTGGATGAAGGTGAAGACAGATCAATGACAACAACGCTGATTGTCAATGTGCATGAAGGTGAAGACAGGTCAATGACAACAACGCTGATTGTCAATGTGCATGAAGGTGAAGACAGGCCAATGACAACAACGCTGATTGTCAATGTGCATGATGAAGACAGGTCAATGACAACAACGCTGATTGTCAATGTCCATGAAGGTGAAGAGAGACCGAAGGGAGCAGCTGAAAGTGTCACTCTCCTTCTGTCCACTTTATGTAAAATCCAAGAAGTTCAAAGGGAGGTAAATCCCAGACAGGAGACATGGCAGAAGCTGACGTCCAGCTGGAGACCAAAGTGACCACGGGAGACACAGGTCACTTGTTCATGTCGATCAGATACACGATGTCACTCTGGATCTGGATCTGGATCTGGCTGCATACGTCGCTGAACCAACTTAATTATATTGCGACGGAAAAACATTCTGTTTTAAATCGCAATGTTATAAAAACATGTGGAGTAAAATATTCTTCCAAAATATCAGTCCCATCACAGTTAGTGTGACACTTTGAAAACACTGCTTTGACTGAGAAGAAAAAGACGTCGATCTGACAGAATGACGCAATACTTCAGGAAAAAGACGTCACACGACAGATGGATGACGACCAAAATTAAAAGTTGCAGGGTGTTTGTCGCTGTCGGCGTGAAGATCAGAGCTGTGTCAGATACACAGCAAACAAATACTCCCCTGATAGCAGTCAACGTGAAGGTCAGAGCTGTGTGGCAGACACACAGCAAACAATACTCCCCTGATAGCAGTCAGTCAGCGTCAAGATCAGAGCTGTGTCAGACACACAGCAAACAATACTCCCCTGATAGCAGTCAGCGTCAAGATCAGAGCTGTGTCAGACACACAGCAAATAATACTCCCCTGATAGCAGTCAGCGTGAAGATCAGAGCTGTGGCAGACACACAGCAAACAATACTCCCCTGATAGCAGTCAGCGTGAAGATCAGAGCTGTGGCAGACACACCAAACAATACTCCCCTGATAGCAGTCAGCGTGAAGATCAGAGCTGTGTCAGACAATAGGCACAGACTAATCAGTGGCAGTGTGTATTTCACAATAATACTGGTGTGTACTGGTCTTTGTCAGTGTGCACAGAGCTGTCTGTTACAGTGCACGTTGTACAACGATACTGGTGTGTACTGGTCTGTGTCAATGTGCACAGAGCTGTCTGTTACAGTGTATGTTGTACAATGATACTGGTGTGTACTGGTCTGTGTCAGTGCGCACAGACTTATCATTTGCAGTGTGTATATCACGTTGATACCTGTATGTACTGACATGTGTCTAACAGTGTGTACATGCCTATGTCATTCACAACCTACAAAGATATAACCGTGCAAGTTGCTGCATATGCTGATGTTTAACATATAACAACCTAGACTTTGTCAAAAATGTCAGTGTGCGCACAAACCCTACTTCATACAACGTGTACAAATCTCTATGTGTAGCAATGTTTACATACCTGTATTTGTTACATAATGTACACTCCTGTGATGTGTAGTCCCTCAAGTCAGCTAAGAACTGTGCTTGCCTTTCAGGGGTAGTGTACCTATGACGTCAACTCACCTGTTGGAGCTGCTGAGAGCTGTCCACTGCCTTCCTCAGCTGAGCTGACGTCACGTTGGGCAGCAGGACTGCCTTGCTCACCCTGACGTTGCCGCTGACCATGTCATGGGTGAGATGCTTCAGAGCCACCTCCTGATTCTGAAGTTGGGTGATGGCCTTAGCGACAATCCTGGCGATGATGTGGTCCTGGTTTGATGATGTATGTCCTCCGACAGATTTGACCTCGCAGACCAGAATGCCATACTGGCGGGAAATGACGATAATGTCACACTCCCCGTCAGCAATGTTGGTGGGGATGGACGGGTGGGTGATGGAGGGAAGTTGAGAAATGATGTTGGTGGGGTTGATGTGATGTTGGGGATTATGTTGGTTGTCCAGATATTTCCGGAACTTCAGCTGCGAGATGACCATCATGCCCTCCCCGATTTTCTCCAGGGCCTGGAGACACCGGCGCTGTGCATCATCATCTTGAAGATCGCTGTCCTGGAAGCCTTCATCCTGCTGGCCTGCTGGGTTTTCTGTGAAAACTGTGCCTGCCATTGATTGGGGTGGGGGTGAGGGTGGGGGTGGTGGGTTACGTCTTAAAAGTCGCCGTAGACCGCGAGAAATGCGTTGAAGCGGATTCTGTCTGACACGGACAGGCAGTCCGGCAACTGTCTCTACAGTACGAGGAACCCGATTGAAAAAAAGGGGGCGGGAAGAAATAGGGTGTGGTGAGGAGATCGGGGTACATGGATCGGATGAAGGGGATCCAGGCGTCCTCTGGAGCACCCCCCGCCTGCAATGAACAATCAGCTTCATCAACAACCCTTGGTGTTAATGAACATCATCATCGCTTGTTGTTTTTTTTTTTTATCATCATTCCTTGGTCGTTCATCATTCATTATTCATCATCATCATCATTCATTTTCATTATTGTGGGTATTACTTTAGCTGCGCATTCTATTATTCATTCATTCATGAAATGAACTGCTCCATTCATTCATTCAGCCTGATTTATCATGTTCTGTGGCCAATGTTGGCATTCAGGTTTAGCTGCGCACAGTCTAAAAACACACCCCATCCAATGAAATGAACTGCTCCATGATAAACGTTCAGCCTGACCGATCTGTATCAGTCACCGCCAACCAATGATAACGCCAAGCAGTTCAGGTTCAATCCTCTCTGTGTCGTCCCAGTGATTGAGGCGATGGCAAGGTCGAAATATTCTCCAGTAAGTTTTCGATTCCGAGTCCTTAACTACTTTTCTAATGAAACAGAAAGTGACTCTGAAGAACAAAAGGATCGAATTCATGAAGTGAGAAACACACCAGAAACAGAAGACAAGCGAACACAAATTTCTCAGATCAAAACTGGACAGACTGTATATTACAAAAGCCAAGAGACTGGAGAGAATATATCAGCGACCGTGTTAGGCAGAGGAGGAAAAACAAGAAGAAGAAATAAAAACCGGTTCAACCTGGAATACTTACAGCCTGAATTTGAGGGCGTCTGTCAGCCTGTTGATTTATCAGCAGTAGAAGATTTAGAACACTCAACAAACAGGAGACAATTTGTGCGTATGATATGTCTTGGTCAGATGCAAAGAAAACAGAGTTTGAACATTGGAAAAAGGATAGTCTGTGAAGAAACGCATGATGAAGGACAAACGTGTGTATCTACAAGATGGGTATGCACTTTAAAAGAAACACCAGAAAAATTAGTACCAATAGCAAGGGAGAACCACATTGGCTGTCGCCAACACTAATTGGGCAGACCGTAGGGCTGAATATGAGCACAGCCTCTGGACTGAAACAGCACTGCTAGTGTGTGTATGGAAAGGAAGAGGGTAGTCACATTGTGTCCATGATGATGTTCATACCGTGTTGCACGCACGATTTATTTTAGAACACAGCACAGGGCCATGGGAGACTCTATAGAGCCAAAAGCCGGCCACTGCACTGGGGGAAATAAAAGAAAAAAAGTACCCCCTTAACCACACAGAGTGAACAGCAGTCCGCAGATGATTTTTGAACCTCACTTCATTTGGGGGCCAGCAAAAGCGCACATCAAGCCACTGAACCCAGTGATGCCAGTTCCTTGTTTGCTGAGCTGCCACCAGTTCCTCCTCATCCTCAAAGGTTTTAGGACAACCTGATTGTGTGCTGGAAGCGAGTTCTCCTGAGTCTGCCCAAAAGTTGGAACCCCATCCCTCCAGAAAGGTGAGAAAGCAGTCGCCAGGAATGAGCAAGTCTTTCAGAGTTGATTACTCAGACTAAAGGCACAGACAGAGATCACATAGGAGGTCTACATCGTTGTCAAGGTCAGCCTCTAGCAGAAAGCCTTCACACAGATTTGGGTCAAAGTCTCTGTTGCAGGAATACAAGCAAAGTCCTAAGCAGCTGAATAGCAAAACAAGGTCACATTTTATGTCACAGGGACGACAACACAGACACCATGAAGGGGACCCCAGACCTAAACATTACATGTACGTTTCTCCCCACGCAGACAGGTCCAGGTCGCCAACACCGACTAACCACAGGCATCAAAATGTTGCTGGAATCATGACTGAGATTACAGAGACGAGAAGAAGCACCTGTACAGTGGCAGGAGACATGGCAGACAACGACAGACCCCATCAGGCTCCCCTCCCCCCCCCCCCCCCCCCCCCCCCCCCCCCCAAGTGCAACTTTCAGTAGGCGCTAGAGGTGTAGGTCACACCGAATCGGACATTAATGACGTGACCCCCATGTCTGCACTGGGAGCGAGTGGAAATTGCATTCTGACTCCTCAGACAGCAGCAGGGAAAACAGTCATGGTAGGCATTCCCGTTCTGGACCAAGAGGGGACCCTCTGAAATTACCACAGTATCTTTGGTATGACAGGAACTCAAACCAGCCGTCATAGAGTACAGGATCGACAGTTATGCAACAGCCCTCAGCTGGTCTGAAAATGAGAGTCAGGTTTACCTGGTATGGTGTTTGGAAGGAAAAGTCTGAGACTCTTCTCCATCATAGCCACCAAGACGGGCAGTCAGTGCTCATATCGCCAGACAATGAAGTTAGCAGCACACTTCACTAGCAGAGAGCTGTCTGAAACAGCCAAGCTGTTTTTGTCAGAGGCAGAAAACAAAGAAGAGAGAAAGAAAAGAAGAAAGCAAAGCTTAAAAGAAAGAGTTTATGGTTGATTCTAGGGTGAGTATGGGATGGGTGGACATGTTTGATAATGTTAGATACAAGTTTTAGTCGCAGTCTTGAATTCTAAATCGTTTTGATTGGGATCGGAATTATTTCCAAATTCTAGCCCGTACTCACATTGGATAGGTAAGATGTGCATCCTGTGATGTTACATGTCATTTCATTAGCATGTCTTGGTTTTCTACGGCAAGCACCCTGTATCTGGAACCCTGACCGCCCCCTTTCAGCCTTTAACGTAATGTCCGCTGCCCGAGAACATTTCTGATTCTCTTCTGAAAAAAAAAAAAAAAATCACGGGAAGAACCCAGGGCGTTTTGGGGTCGTGAACTCATAGTGAATTGTTTGTGTGGGGCAGATTCAGCGTCTGTGTGACCCAGAAAATAGTGAAATGAATGTGGGCATCGCAAATAATGTTATATGTTGTTTTTTTTCGTTTGGTGGAATATTGTGGAATAAATTACATATTGACCAAAGAAAAAAAGCAGAAATTAAAGCCCCCGCATGCCAAAAGAAGTTAGGCGCAAAAGAAAGAAAGAACCTTTTTCTTTTGGGGAAGAACTTAAAAGTGGTACTCTGATCTGTTTTATTCAAAGGAAGGGAGTCAGATGTGTGGTAGTGTGCGAGGCGTATGATTGTCTTACATGTGAGTGTGTATGTAGAGACCGTTGTGTGACTATCAGGTAATTTCTCTTTAATCTTCCTTCCAGATCGTCCGTCTTCTTCTCCAAGTTGGGAACACAAGCACACAAATCGTCCCTGTGATCTTTCAGTGTCATGTTTTCTTTGTGTAGAACACCAAACTTCTGCTTGATGGCTGCGATGTTAGACACAACCCGTCCAGCCGGGAAGTCGTGGAGACGTCCATTCCATTCAACCTCGTCATGAGATCAGCCAGGGTAGAGTTAACAGTGTCCACTCCGTTCAACCTCGTCATGAGATCAGCCAGGGTAGAGTTAACAGTGTCCACTCCGTTCAACCTCGTCATGAGATCAGCCAGGGTGGAGTTTACAGTGTCCACTCCCTTCAACCTCGTCATGAGATCAGCCGGGTAGAGTTAACAGTGTGTCACTCCCTTCAACCTCGTCATGAGATCAGCCGGGATAGAGTTAACAGTGTCCACTCCCTTCAACCTCGTCATGAGATCAGCCGGGGTAGAGTTAACAGTGTTCACTCCCTTCAACCTCGTCATGAGATCAGCCGGGGTAGAGTTAACAATGTCCACTCCCTTCAACCTCGTCATGAGTCAGCCAGGGTAGAGTTAACAGTGGGGTTGTAGCAGGCGATTCAACGGGAGTTGTCGTATCGACTCTGCTGCTTGCTGAAGAGACTCTCTTCCTGCTTGTGCTCAGTCACGTCTGGCAGAGACTCTGCCCCTAGGTTTGAGTGGTGGGTATCTCAATAGGTCCGGGGTTCAATTCGATGTCACCACATCAAATGGTTAAACTCCAAAATAGGTAAGTCAGCACACACCCCATCAAAACCCCACTAGGCCTGTCCTTCAGCTGTATGACTCGCATCATCATCTTCCTGACTGACATTTCTCTTTGAGCCATAAAGCTCCAAAAAATCCACAAACAAGCACCACAAACATCTGGGAAATCCAGGGAAGCTGACTGCATAGCTTGTGGAATGCGATACTACGCAAAGTTGAAAGAAAAAACGTTCTGAGACATATAAACACTTGCACGAAAGGCAGCACTGGATAAAACATGTCCGTTCACTATGACTGCTTGTCACACACATCCCAGAGAGACACACACACAGAGAGAGAGAGAGAGAGAGAGAGAGAGAGAGAGAGAGAGAGAGAGAGAGAGAGCACTTGCGCATATGCACATACAAACATACATAACTCGACGAGAAAACAAAAAGAATACAAAATCTCACACACACACACACACACACACACACACACACACACACACACACACACACACACACACACACACACACACACACACACACACACACACACACACACATACCTGTGGCTGGTTACTGTCCATGATCCTGTCTGAAACCAACGTACGGGCACAGTGTGATGACCAGAAGGACACTCAGAGTCAGGAACCTACAGTGAAAACAAATATGTATTATCAACCACATAGATGAAGTTTCTAAAGTGGATACAAATGTGTTGTGGGAAAAATAGAAGATGTTCTAAAGTGGACATGCATATGTATTATGTAACAGATAGATGGGACTTCCAAAGGGCATTCGTATGTTATGTGAGAGATAGATGTTTCTAAATTCAATACAGATATATACTATGTAGCACATAGATTAGGTTTCTAAAGTGGATAAACTATGTATTAAGTGATAGACGAGATACCAAAGGTGAATGAAGTATGTACCGTGGGGTTTCTAAACTAGATAAACTATGTATTATGTGATAGATGAGATGTCTAAGTATGTATGATGAGGTTTCTAAAGTGGGTAAAACTCGTATCACATAGTAGGTAGATAAGGTTTCCAAAGTGCATACAATATGGATCATGAAACAGATAGACGAGATTTCGAAAGTATTTCATTTAAAAGTGAATTGGGCGTCTCTGAGGATGGTGTGTGTGTGTGTGTGTGTGTGTGTGTGTGTGTGTGTGTGTGTGTGTGTGTTGCTAGTGTGCAGGGCTATTCAGTTAAAAACATCCCTGCATCCTGTATGCATAGGAAGCAGAGAACATTTCAGAGGTAATTCCTGGACGTATTTGAATTGAAACGAGCAGATCCAGAGAGGCATGGAATCGCCGCTAACGAATGTCCTGTATCATGTCTGCTTAAGGAGGCAGCGGAAGTGACGTGCTGTACACACTCTTCTGCTGTGGCTGGCAGGGTGGCAGCCTTCATAACAACAACACAGCAGGCCTTTAAGGCCACAGCTGCAGTGGACAGTTTGACCGTTGGATTCATTTTCTCTGCTTTCTGGAGCACAGCATGGAGTCCCTAAGTCAAACCGAAAGAAATGGTCCGAGCGAAGTTTCATCTTTGCCAATTCAAAAAAAAAAAAAATATATGGAGATAGAACACCAAGGAAGAAAAACTGTCTTAACACCACGATGGCACGCATTTTGATACAGTGTGCTTTAGTAGGAAGCTTAGGAAATCTTCTGCCTCCGTTTTCGGAAAGGTATGCCCCTGTGTGGTGGTGGAAATGGATGACGTGTATAACCACATACACGACAACGGAGCAAAATCTACATAGTTGTGACGTCGCCTGCTTAACAAAGAGAAGAAGCTAGTACCTATAACTCCAAGGAATGCATTTAAAAAAAAAAATTGCTAGTGATTCGGAAAGACAATATAGACAAACAAATTACAAGACAAAACACGACGCGTTTCGACCCCCTAGGTCTTCCTCACATAAAACCAACAACAGTCAGGACAATGAAAACGGAGAACGAGCAATCACACGTCTTCTCATGTTCGGTTGAAGATGGGTGTTGAATGAAAACGAAGCCCTTGGGAAGAAGACACTGGGATTTTAAATGATAATGACAATAATAATAACAATAGCAAGAGTAATAAACGTAATACTCTCATTCACGGCTGATGCATTTGTACCATAGTGTTCAAGCACTTCGGCTGTTCGGCTGATCCCTGGAGCCTTTTAGCCAGGGTACGACAACAACAACAACAACAACAACAACATAGTAATGATAGTGATATTGATAAAAATATCTAAATAATAATGGGAGGATTACTACCACATTTGGTAACAATATGACGATAGTGATTATAGTATAATAATGGCTATATACAGAAGGGGGAAAAACACAAAGACGCAGTTGCTGGCTTGTTTGTTTCTTGTTGTTGTTATTGTTGTTTATAGTGTCCTCAATGAACCAAGACAAAGTGGAACAAACGACGCCTCCCATGTGAGCGATTTATACGACTACAAAAGTGAATGGGCAATCTGGACAAAGTGGCCAAAATTAAATCACTCTACAAATTGCAATGAAAAGCCATCAGAAAGACCAACACACACCAAAGGTGCAGCTACATACAGTGAGCAAAAAGTGAACGACTCCAGTAAAGCGTGGGAAGCGGATAGGGGTAGAGAGGGAGGAAGAACAGGGTTGGTGAGGGAACTGCAGATTTCACACACACACACACACACACACACACACACACACACACACACACACACACACCACCAGGTTTATGCACAGCATATATTACACATGTCGTTCACACATACACATTTCTTTCTCGTGTCACGGTTGAGATGTTATTCATTTTTTGAAAACGTTTGGACTGTATGTGCATTGTACGAAGACAACAAGTTATTTCCATAATCAATCAACACAAAGAAGTAGATCACGTTCTGAATGAGTTGTGCGAACAACAGCTAGGATGAGTTAGACTGCTCTGGAAAAGATCATGCCTTACAACACCAGAATGAACTAGACAACATACATTTAAAGTCAAGCCTTACAACACCAGAATGAATCAGACAACATTTATTTAAAGTCATGCCTTACAACCACCAGAATGAATCAGACAACATTTATTTAAAGTCATGCCTTACAATCACCAGAATGAATCAGACAACATTTATTTAAAGGCATGCCTTACAACACCAGAATGAATCAGACAACATTATTTAAAGTCATGCCTTACAACCACCAGAATGAATTAGACAACATTTATTTAAAGTCCATGCCTTACACAACACCAGAATGAATTAGACAACATTTATTGAAAGTCATGCCGTACAACCACCAAAAATGAAGTAGACAAAAATTGTTCGAAAAGTCATGCCTTACAACCACCAGAATGAATTCGACAACATTGTTCGAAAAAGTCATGCCTTACAACCACCAGAATGAATTAGCATTTTTAAAAAGTCATGCCGTACGACCACCAGAACCAATTCAAAAGATCAGTCTTTACAAGTAGCTTAATGATTTTGTCCAGAATTTGAAATATTGGTCCCTAAAAACTACTACTAATGAACAACACCAAATATTGAAAGGACTATTCTCTACAGCCACCAGCCACCAGATATTAAGTAATCCGTCTGTACAACCGCCAGAATGAGTTACATTAGATCTGTAAAGATCAGTCATTACAAACACCAGAATAAATCAGACGATTTTTTAAAAACATCAGTCCCTATAAGCAACACAATGAAATTGGTTACAGTTTTATTTAAGTAGGTACTTACACCCACCAATCAAATAAAACATAATTAAAACGACACTTTACTTCAACCACCAGAATAAATTAGGCTACACTAAGAAAAAAGACCATCCCAACAACCGCCAGAATGAATGAGGTCAGACTGTAAAAGGTCAGTCCGTCTGATAACAGAGTGATTCATTTCCTTGGTGTCCTTAATATGTTGTCCATGCCTTAAAAGTGAGAACACACGTGACACCATTACACTTCCAATATTACGCTTCTTTCTACTTCTTCTTCTTCTTTTTTTTTGTTTTTTTTTTTTTTTTTTTTTTTGTAATGATCAAATAATTAGAGTTGTTAGTTTTACCAAACCTCAAGGTTCAAGCAAATCCTTGCACGGTCAGTCCCTGTAACCGGTTTTGAACATCTGTATTATCTGCACACCAGATAAAATCACCAGAGGGAAAAAAAAGGAAAAATCACGTCTATTATTCTGCACACACCTGATAAAATAACCAGAGAGGAGGGGGAAAAAACGTCTCTTTTGTGCTTAAGCAGATTGGGTTTTCTTTTAAGGTGTAGCGCACAGCTTGACATTTTTCGTTTCACTAGACGTCGGTCAAACTAAGCAGTACACTGAACATGAAGGTAAGTTTGTTATCGAATTAAACTATAAAATTAAATTGTCTATCTGTCTATCTATTTACATATAAATCTCTCTCTCTCTCTCTCTCTCTCTCGCTCTCTCTCTCTAATCTATATATATATATATAATATATATATATATATATATATATATGCTGAAAGTTCATTTTGAGAAGCATTTATTTATTCCCCATTCACCCACTCAAGCCCATACTGTCAGTTAGGCAGGAATCATCTACCCCTGCAGATATGAAGCTTATCAACCCCCCTATTTCTACAATCTGAGACATAAGAGCCAGCTTTGTTTATAATTCAATTATTTCTTGCAGTCATTGCAACACCTAGCTGCTCTGTAAGTTGCTGGAATGGTGCTCGGTACTTATCCTTGGAATTATTGTTTTATATATATTATATATAGATATCAATAATATGTGTGTGTGGTGTGTGTGTGTGTGTGTGTGTGTGTGTGTGTGTGGTGTGTGTGTGTGTAGTTTGCTTCATAGGTGCACATTTACAATTAAGTTGTATTACCTTCAATCCTCTGCAAGGATGAAACACAGTTTTAAGGCAAACGTTATATTGGAGAAAAGTACGGAACTGTTGCAACGGGATAAGTAATCGACTACTGCAGCAAAATCGCCTACGGTTTTGAACTTGCTTTTTAGATTGATACACAGCACTTGCTGGGTTCTGTGAAAACCAGTCACTAGTACGTAACAGTAAAACATTTCACACACACCACCCACACACACACCACACACACACAACACACACACAGCAGAGAGAGAGAGAGAGAGGAGAGAGGGGGGGGGGGGGGTACTAATCTCCCTGTACTTATTCATTATGGGTGCCGAGATAATGTCAAACAAGGATTCCTAAAAACAAAAGACATAAACGAAATCATTTATCAGCGAAGCAGAACATGTACTCTTTATTGACGTTTGGTTGATGAAGACTGGAGAAGAAGAAATCCGTTCGAACACAGGAACGCTTGGACCGTGTTCTGGTTTATCCTCATTAATGTAGATAAAACCCGAGCACGTTGGCGGAACAAACAATCTACCAAAAGGTACTCATCATCTTGCTGTTGAGAACAAAGTGGGACCCTGAAAGATTGAAAGTACCCACAGCACGTGGCACAAATGTGAGGAAAAGCATCGCCAGACACGTTGTGAACCCAAACACATAACGACAAGACTTGCACGAGGCATTGTTTCAAGTCCATTGCCCAGACACGTGAATTGAACGAAAAGACATAACGAATACTTGCTAGCATGGTTTAAGTCATTGCCAGACAGTGAATTTGAACGTACATAAAGAAGACTTCCGCTTGTAGCATTGTTTAAGTTCATTGTCAGACTCTGAATTGAAGCGACATAAAGAAGACTTGAGAGCATTATTTAAGTTTGGTCGACCGAGAAGGGAAGAGAAAGTTACATTGCTGGTGGAGGGTCGATTGTTCGGAATTTCGTGGATTCTTTCAAAGCTGATTCACCAATGGATTCAACTGCGTGATTCTTCCGATGCGATTTCACGAGCAGGATCTCAGAAAGCACAGCGGCGCGTTTGGGATTATGTGCAGAACAAAAACTCGACAGATGTAGTAGAAAGACGATGCGTTCAAATGTGGAAAGATGGATGCGTTAAATCTTCCCAGAATGCAAACAATGTTTGATAACAGCTATCAATTAGCTTCTATAAATACATCGATGATACAGAAATAGTGTATTAAACTGGCATAAAGGGACACGGTTTCTCCACTAGTTTTCCCTTATGGTTTCGTCAACCTGGTATGTTTGGAATCTCTACTCCCATTCCCCACTCCGCGATGACATTCCCCCCCTCTGGCCAGACGTTTTCC
>JADBJO010022531.1:25000-27802 GCA_016801955.1 Conus betulinus | reverse complement strand
TTCCCAACGAAATGAAAAATGAAAAAAAAATAACTCACCTGTGAACGAAGATAAGTAAATGAGCTGCAATTCCAAATGTTGTCTTTTAGACCGGTGTACGGCAGAAAATGTCACAGACACAGACACCTTGTTACCGTAACATTTAGCCCCAGTGCACGCCACCCGGGAGGTTTTCTTACAGACTTTGACCCCGACAGTATCTGTCATAGTAAACCAGACAGTGGAACGTCCAGGAAAAGAATTGCACCATAGTACATCTAATTTATTTTTGAGGCTGCTGAAATGGTCAGAATATTTTATCATCACATCACCAGTGCATTCTTTCATTTGAAAACGCACAACTTGGAAAGGTTGTACTTGCAATGCAAATGTACACCCCCATGTGTACTTTCCACCTCGACTTCGAGCATAGAAATTACCGGTTGAGCCCTCAACCGTGAATTCTTTTACAGCAGGGTTTTTCAAACACGCAGTCAAACCAGAAATCACCATGGGTCCATTCTGTCTTTGAGAACGACTTGTGTTAAGTCCGTCTGCTTCGTGCTGTTGTGTCGATACATCAGTATTGGTGGTCTGAGTTGCAAGACGGTTTAAACTTGGGTTGGGTTGGGTTTTGGTCAGTGTCCATTGCAATTGGAAAATTGTCTGTATGTTAGGTAACTTTAGTTACTGAATAGCTTTCATGAGGAAAGTAGTCAAAGTGCTATGGTTTGTTGCCTGGAAGCCCCTAGATAGGCTAACAAGCATAGTATCTGCTAATTTGGAAATGAAATGAGGCAGGGAACAGTAAACAATAAATAAATGGGGTAGTTTTTTGCTCCCATAAGGAAACCCAACACAGAGCAACCCTCACTCAAGACTGGCACAGCCCTTCAAACTCGAACAAAGTCAGACAAACAAAGACGAACAATTTAATAGTGGGTGTATGGGGGGGGGGGGGGGGGGGGGGGGGTGGGGGGGGGGGGGGGGGGGGGGGGGGGGGGCAGCGCAGGCTAACAACTTAATTGTCTTCGAAGTAATAACTTGGCAAAACTTTGGACTTAAGGAAGGGGGTGGAAGGTTAAAGATGAAGAAACTGGGAACATGAATTTAAGAAAATATATTGGAGATATGAAACACTCTACACCAGCTGCATAAGGGAACCATCGCCATCCCTTTTGAGGACAGATATATATTGTATTGCTTGCTCCGAGGCCTTTCGTCTACTGGGTCGGAACTCATCAGGGAGACACAGCTGGTTGTATCTGCGCTGCTGGCGTCAAATAGAGACATACCACAGTTCATAATATCGTGGTGTTCTCACCACCAAGGGTGCAAAAAAGAATCCAATAGCACCCCTGAGGCAGCCCAGTGAAGGGTAGTAAATGAAACCAAACTAAAGTGTGGCGAGGAGAAAAAGTTGTTGAAAAACTAAAGATATTATGCAAATAGTATAAACTGTAGGGAGCAATCTTTGAGCCTATGCTTGAGGATCCACCCAAGGATGCAAGGGAGACAAACACAAAAATGGACAGAAACAAATACAAATAACCTGGATTTAATCAAAACGAAATTGGAAATGAAATGAGGCAGCGAACAGTAAACAATAAACAGTAAATAAATGGGGTAGTTTTTGCTCTCCCATAAGGAAACCCAACACAGATACAACCAGCGCAGATACAACCAGCCATGTCTCCCTGATGAGTTTCTGACCCAGTGGACGAAAGACCTCGGAGCAGGCAATACAAATATATCTGTCCTCAACAGGGATTGCGATGGTTCCCTTATGCAGCTAGTGAAGAGTTTTCATATCTCCAATATATTTTCTTAAATTCATGTTCCAATTTCTCCATCTTCAACCTTCCACCCCCTTCCTTAAGTCCAAAGTCTTGCCAAATTATTACTATGAAGGCAATTAAGTTGTTGGCCTGCGCTTGTCCCCCCCCCCCCCCCCCCCCCCCCCCCCCCCCCCTATCCCCCCCCCCCCCCTCCCCTATTAGATTGTTCGTCTTTGTGTTTGTCTGACTTTGTTCGAGTTTGAAGGGCTGTGCCAGTCTTGAGTGAGGATTGCTCTGTGTTGGGTTTCCTTATGGGAGCAAAAATTACCCCATTTATTACTGTTTATTATTTACTGTTTCCTGCCTCATTTCATTTCCAATTTCGCTGGACACATGCATGAGTTTATTTTATATCAAGATCGACTGCAGCTTTTTTTTTTTAAAGTAAGGTTTCGAAAACGAAAATTTGTGGTCTTTTGTTAAGGCATAGTGACAGATTACAATAATGCAACAATTATGTCAATAGGATATGGAACAGTGTCAGCAATGCAATCGAACATAACGGCAATGGGAATTGAATCATGCTCATATATTTTTTCCGATACATTTGCAGTATAATCTCACAAACACAGTGTGGTATAGTAGTAGTTGTAGTAGCAGCAGCAGCAGCAGCAGCAGAAGCAGCAGCAGCAGCAGCAGCAGCAGCAGCAGTAGTAGTAGTAGTAGTAGTAGTGTGATATAGTTGTTCTTTTTGCTGTACCAGCAGCAGCAGCTGTAGCAGCAGCAAACAGTAGTAGCAGTAGTAGTAGCAGCAGCACCAGCAGCAGTAGTAGTAGTAGTAGTAGTAGTAGTAGTAGTAGTAGTAGTAGTAATGGTGGCAGTAAGAGGAGAGCGGAGTGAGTGCGACTGATAGTAGTCATAATAGTAAAAGTAGCAGTAGCCTGTATACGTTTGTCATTTTTCCTAGGATGGTCCTTGCATTCTTTTTCGCCTATTTTCTTCAAGGATGATTACTGGCAATGTTTAGAAGTTCAGGAGCGACAGT
>JADBJO010022531.1:12500-20000 GCA_016801955.1 Conus betulinus | reverse complement strand
TCTGTGTTTACTAACCGAAGGATCGTCATTCACAATATATATATATATATATATATATATATATATATATATATATGTGTGTGTGTGTGTGTGTGTGTGTGTGTGTGTGTGTGTGTGTGTGTGTGTGTTTGAACCCCCCACACCCACACCCAGCATCACTGATGCCATATTGGATAACTTACCAGACGATAGCACTGATGTCGGTGAGAGCTATATTGACTGACAGAACGACAAGTAGAGGACAAGAAGAGATGTTTGATAAACGGCTCTAGATGTACTATTCACAGCTCTCTGAAAAAGGATAGTTGTCACGAGATGGCATTGTACATCAGCATTGTGCTCCAGGTTACATAATGTGCGCTTGGGTTTGACTTAATCATTGCCTACTTATAGGAGATAGAAATAGGTAGGACAGGTTGAGGTTGACAAGTTTGTAGAGGTCAAGGAAAACACTGTACGCCATATCTTCAGGAATGTCAACATGTTTGGAATGTAATGGTGTACGCCCTATCTTCAGGAATGTCAACATGTTTGGAATGTAATGTGTACGCCCTTTCTTAGGAATGTCAACATGACTGGGAGGTATTGGCCAATGTGTGTGAAGGTAATGGGTGATGCAGGGCAGAATGTGTCTCTTGATAGGCAGGGGGACAAAGGGGTGGGGCGGGAAATGGTGGTGCAAAGGGAAGGAATGATGCAAAGTAGGGGGCGGAGCTGCGTTGTAATAGGCAGGCTAGCTAAGTGTTGGGAGGAGAAAGCTGATTCTGCAAGCGAGCTTACGCGTGCCCGCAAGTTTCAATGACATCGAGGTTATTTGTATTTGTTCTGTTCAGCTTTGTACCTGTCTGACTATATTCAAGGTTTGAAAGGCTGCACCAGTCTTGAATGTAAGTTAATTTGTATTTGTCCATTTTTCCAGTTCTTTTTGCTGCGTAGATGTGTTCGGGACAGGGTATTATAGGCAAGCTTCGAACGTCCTTTTTAGGGATGTTTCCTTGTTGTTGTTCTATGTGCTCTGCGCTGTCTTGTCTGCTAGGCGATACGGTGTCGTAAGCAGCATTCCTTTGGAGTTATGTTTTCTTGTGGGAGCAAGAGTTACCTTACTTTTTGTCGTTTATTGTGTACTGCTCCCTGCCTAATTTCATACTAACTATCCTTTTCTTGTTCGCCTGCTTGGAAGAGTGGGCACACATTTTGCATGGCCAGACCATTCGATTCAATTTCTCTTTCACTTGGTTTGGACAGTATGGCACAGAAGACCCTTGCTTGACATGGAATAGGTGTGCACATGTTATATTCTTTTACACCTTCCACACAATATTCGACACCAGCCCACATGACCTCATTTTTTTCATGAGTCATATCTCTTCTACCTGACTTCCCCTTGTGGAATGACCCAACCTTTAGCCTAGACCAAGAAAAAGAATGGAAAGGAAGGGGTGTAAAGAATTATTTTAAAAATCTGTGAATAAAGAAGCAGCTGGTCCAGCGAGTTTGTAAACTACTATAAATCAATCCATGGGGACTTCGTTTTTAGGAACCCCCACTAGCTGATCTACACCTTAACATCTTTGCTGAGGTGGTGGGGATCCCAAAGAAGGTTCCCTGTTTGCAGAACATTCTCCTACTACAGTGTGGGAGGACAGCTGCAGCTAATCCTCAAGGAAGGAGGGTAGAAGTCCAAAATGTGATTTACCCTGGCAGTATGAAAAACATATGTACCTGAGTTTTTCGTGTGTGGGTGCTCTACTTCGCCCCTCCCTTGCTACTCTCCCGTGGGTGGGAAATGGTAATGGGTGTAATTCTGTGTCATCATTCTATTGGTATTCTTACCTCCCTTTTTCTTCGCTCTTTTATGACTCCCCAGAAGAAACGAAATTATGGTTCTAGACTTTGCAAAAATCCTGTACTGAAGGAACAAAGTTAAATATCTGGAGCAGAGAGGATTCTGTCCATCTTCATGAGATTTCTTGCCTGATTCAATTCCGAGTCTCACACTATCCTGCTGCTTGTTTAAACATTGTGTGGAGCCAATAACCAGCGCCCTTGCACAGCTTCCCTGTGACGTTCCCTTCAGTGCTGGCCAAGTCCGACTGCAAGGCCAAAGAGTGCGATGGCAACCCACAACTCTGTCCAGGAGAAGTAAGCCCTGACCTCATGAACATCCACATCGGTTATGGACTTTGATGGAAGATGAGAGATTGAGAGGGTTTATGTATGTTTCCATGCATTCTTCCAGTACCCTTTTTCCATCGTTCTACCTTTCCCTTTGGTTCAGTCTTTCCTCCTTGTCCCTAGTTCAGTTCCCCTTGTTGCCCGCTTGTGCGGTTGTGTGTGTGTGTGTGTGTGTGTGTGTGTGTGTGTGTGTGTGCGTGCGTGCGAGCGTGCGTGCGTGCGTGTGTGTGTGTGTGTGTGTGTGTGTGTGTGAGTGCATGCGTGCTGCGTGGGTGCGTGCGTGCGTGCGTGCGTTCGTGCGTGCGTGAATGAGTGCGTGCGTGCGTGCGTGCGTGCGCGCACATGTGTGTGTGTGTGTGTGTGTGTGTGTGTGTGTGTGTGTGTGTGTGTGTGCTTCGTTATCATTTTCTCCTCCTCTTTGAATTCCAGTGCTAGTGTTACACTTGTGTTCACTCAAGTATCGCTTTCCATCCCTACTTTGAGTTTCACCTTTCTGTTTCAGTTGGATTATTTAATATTTTCACGATGTGTGTCACAGTCTGTTTTTTATCACTAATGCCATAATTCTGTCTTGGTGTTAATGTTTTAACTGATAGTGTCAATACTGTGTTTAAACTGTCACCTTCCTGTGTACAGTGTAAGTGTCACGTGTGTTTACTATGAGTGTTACATTTCTTTGTTCGTTTTGAGAGCAGCCTCTCTGTGTTCACCGTCAATGTCTTATTCGTATGTGTACACCATTGAGTTTTGCCGGTGTTTTTTCTTTTTTCATCATGAAAAGTTATTTGCCGCCGCAGATTGTCATGGAACAGTTTATCAGCCTCCAATGACTTCTGCAGACAGATGTCTGATCTGATGTGATTCCTCTGCAGGCAACTGGATTGATCAGATGGTTTTAAATTATGATTGTTATGTTTAAAGGCGCAATAATTGCTCTGGTTCTTACTTACATTTTGAAACAGGAGCGAGTGCGCGCGCGCGTGTGTATGTGTGTGTGTTCGTTCGTGTGTGTGTCTGTGCATGTGTGCGTGCGCACGCGCGCGCGTGCGCACGCGTGCGTGCGTGTGTGTATGTATGTGTGAAAAGCCAACTGCAGCTCATTGATTGACGTTTGCAATAGGCCTGCTCCAGAAAGACTCCTACAGGTATGCAGAGTGACTTTTACTGTTGTATGGCTGGCAGGTTATGTATGGCCTTGTCAAAACTATTGCTTTAAAAGAAAGAACCCGTTTGACTGGAAACAGGGAAGGTGAGATGACGTCATAGAGGCAAGGACAGAGCTGTGGTCTATGTTTCTTGACACTCATCCTCAAAATCATTCGTTCATTAAGTTTTAACAACAAGATAAGACCATGGAAGACATCCTATGAAACATGACGAGTGTTCACTCAGACTGCATTTTACATATCAAAGTGCAGTGCTTAAATCAGTTTGTCCCACTGTCACAAGTATTTCCCACGTCGTCTATTGCGTCGTCCATCCTACACGTTCACAGCATGTGAACAGCATTCATGTCATGTACATGTCAATGGCAGGTTTAGCTGACTGTGTGCTGTCAGATTTGAACTGCTTTTGGTGAGCTGCACTGAGAAAAAAACAAAAAAACAAACAAACAAACAAGCAAACAGAAAAACTTTCAGTTTGTCACGTTCGTGAAGGGTCGCTGAAGACTGTTACTTGCTCTCATGGAGGCGTTCAACAATAGTCCACACGAAAGTTTATTTTCACCTTTCTTTGTTTACCTTTCAACAAATGGACTGTCAGGAAAGTAAAAAGAAAAGACAGGGACAGGTTTCAGGAAGATAATCTAGTTATCCTGACCAGATTTCTGGACTATGCCCTCACCCTTACCAAACTGTCTCCCACTAAACCCCAAAGGGGGGAGAATGGAAGGATGGTCGCATAAAAGAGAGGATGAGAGAATTAGATTGTAGGACGATCGAGAAAGATTGAATCAAAGGAATGTTTGAGAGGATGAAAAAAAAAAAATGGTGGAATAATACACGCAATCAAATATACGCCCTTCAACCATACTACGCAGTTTCGTTTATACTCCTACAGACCAGAAAAGGATGTCCGAGTCCATGGGATTGTACTCAGCTCCCAGTGAAAAGGGTTAGGGGCAGTTGTCACTAAAACTCAGCCTAACTGTATGGCCAGGCCTACGTTGGAAGGGACTTCGAGGAAGAACGGAACAGAACAAAGGGTTTTCACGTCTCTAGAGCTCTCTGCAGCGCCATGTGCACACAACTGTATTTCATTGTGGATATCTCCATCCTTCCACCCCTTGAAATGGGAATGGCACGGGGTGAATGTCAGGTTCAGTCCATAGGCGAGAATTCAGGTATATGTTGTCAGATGTCAAAAAATGAAATTTACACCGGCTGGATTTTGTCCTACGTGGCGGGTATGGAATATCATTACCAACATAAGTGCTTCATGTGGAATATATGCCCACTGACTCAGACTCACCCAAAAAACTAACAAAACATACACACAAGCGCGCGCGCGCGTGCGCACCTGCACGCACACACACACGCACACACACACACACACACACACACACACACACACACACACACACACACACACACACACACACACACACACACACACACACACACACAGAATGAAACAACAACCCTGGACATACAAATATTGCTTCCTCCCACCCCGCTCTTCCAAGTGGGCAAACAGATACGTGACCAGCAAATAATCTGTAACAGGCGTTGTTGTTTTTTTTTTTCTTCCAAGACAGCTTCAGCTGAAATGCTGAAAAGAATGTGTATCCTCAAGAATGCAAGTAAATATGCATTTAGAAAATACCTTTTAAAAAATGACAGTTGATGGGATTCAACATACTTGCGTTCCCCCAACGTGCCTACGATCTGGATGAATTAACTAATTGAAAAGGTATCAGTTACTTTGATAAGTGGATTTTTTGCCAGGTAATTTGGCCCAAAAACTGAGGTGGGAGAGTGGGGTTGGCATGAAGTGTGGACGGATGAAATGGGGTGGGAGATAGTTAGAGGTGTGACACCTGGTGACATTTCGCACTATAATTATAGAATTAATTCTCTCCCTGATATGAAATATCAGTCTGGTATAGAATATTACCCAGGGTGAGATTTTCAATCAACCTGCCATTCCAAAATGTTCTACAGTGCAGAATGTGACCCTGGGTAACATTTTGACCAGCACACACTCATATGTGTTGTGAAAGAAATGGACACATGTTGTGAACATATGGTGTGAGTCTACTTACACTATGTGATCTAGGTGTAGGGGCTAGGGTATGGAGAATGATAATCATTGGTGGATATGGAACCAGCACCTAAAAAAAAGAAATAAAAGAAACGCTTGTCGAAATCAAGAAAAAGAATATGACCAGAAAACTTAGCAAAGTTAGCATACCCTTATACTGGCTCTTAGCGAACCACTGTCACACACAATAGTAATGGAAGAGGGGTACCAACTTCACATACTCCTGATGCAATGTCTTACATAAACATTATCGTCAGCATTGTCATAGCCATTGTCGTTGTCGTTGTTGTCATCGCCTGAGGGAGTCATCATTCTTTCAACATTTGGGGAATATGGGGAAGGTTAAGAATACTCTGGTCTTTCATCTTTTATCTCAAATATATAAATAATTATATTGTTCAAATGAAAACTTCACTCATTTAAGAGGAAACTAAGAGGCAAGTAATTGTACAACCTATAACTCTTAACACTAATCGAAGTTGTGCTCTTCTGCTTAGGATAGGGTCACCCCTTTCAGCCAACCTTGGTCAAGACTAACGTCATTATAAATTGTTAAAAGACTGACACTACAGGGATACGTTTTTTCTGCTGCAAATGATAACTGTATTCATAATCAACTGTGCATTAAAAATCAGAAGGAAAGATGTATTTGAAAATTCAAGGAGAAAAACGTTTATAGTTTGATTTACAAAGAAAAAGAAAGA
Source organism: Conus betulinus (assembly GCA_016801955.1). Classification (NCBI taxonomy): domain Eukaryota; kingdom Metazoa; phylum Mollusca; class Gastropoda; order Neogastropoda; family Conidae; genus Conus; species Conus betulinus. Next base: position 13,857 of record JADBJO010022531.1, on the reverse strand, counting down.
AAGAAACCAGAACTCGTCAGAGTACTTTTTTTTTTTTTCCGTAATCGTACTACTAAATGAAATGACAAAATATGTTCTGTGAAGTAACATTTGTTTTGGAAAAAAAGCCACTGGTCTTTCACCAATGCACAGTGGCAAATGTAATAAGGAATCTTAGGGTAAATATGTAACAAAGCAAAAGTAAAACACAAAAGGAATATCTGACCACCTCCACAGTGACATTGACTTAACAACAACATAATGTGTATGTATCTTGCAAAATTAATTAAATGAATAAAGATAAAGAAAAAAACATCTGTCTTCAAAGCAAATTACAACATAATGCATTAGTTTCAAAAGATACCACTCTTATCATGATGTTTTCATCAAACTGAATCACTAATACTTCCTTATGCCTGCGTGACAAAGTAATAGGCAGTTTAACTCTAGGTGCACTCTTTATTGTGTCTATTTCCACTTGTCTAAGAATCCGAAATCTCACAGTAAGCCTTGGTACGTCTGCACTGCTTTTGGTTACCACAGAGTCACAAATCGCGTCATCTATTGGAGCGAATAAAAAAAAAATGGGCATACATCCCTCTAGGCATCAGATGCAGAATCAGCTACACGTTCATCCAAGCAGGTACAGGATAAGGGACACCTCCCTCTCACAAACCATTGGTCACAGAATCAAGCTGAAATCCTTCCATTTGCACATCAGCTGATGTCAGGCTGCCGATTCACGCACAAATATTTACACATGCATGCATGAATACAGCCAATACTCCATTACACAACAGGCATCCAACTCCACACAACTCGCAAGGCGCTAAACACCAGGTTTTAAAAGTTCATTTCCCCCAGTATCTCCTCTTCTCCCATTTTCATACACAGCACTGGTGGGGTTATTATTTCCGTCTGTTCACAGATCATAGTTCACTTTATATTTTCTCCTGGGGTCAGTTCATCACAAATTTCGGTACCTTCATTCCTCTTTCATCCAATCACGAACGTCTATAGTGGACAACATACAAATGTTCCACCTACCCTTTTCGCTTGGTTTCCCCAGAGCATAACTCTATGGCGATCTCCGACTTCGCCTCTGCACGTTTGGACAGCATACATACCAACTATCTCTGGCTGTCTCTGGCTGTTCCTTCCGACATCTTTCTGGCAGGGGGGTATGGCTCCCGTAGCTCACCCGACTCTCCCTCCAGTCACATTCTCGTCTACTTTACTACTGCTACCATAACGGCGTAGCTAGAAAACAAAATAAGCTATGATGACTATACTGCCCACAGTTAGCAGCAATCCAACATAAACACTTTTACAAAATAATTTCGATTCCCAATTTCATGATCGAATGGCTAAAATAAAA
>JADBJO010022531.1:0-7500 GCA_016801955.1 Conus betulinus | reverse complement strand
CTAAGACATCAAAATGCGTCGTGTTTTGTCTTTTGATTCGCTTGTCAAGTTTTTCGGCGGAGCTGCAAATACACTTTTAAAGATTTGTTTTATGAGGTATGAGTTTTTTTTGGTTTTTTTTTCTTATTCATTTTTGAATTGCTAATATCATCTCTACACTTATAGGAGGGGCCATATGAACATCAGACTTATCTTCAAGCCCCTTGATTTCCCTCATTGTCAGAATTTAACTCCAACAGAGCGTGAAAATGTTGAAACCGCATATCAATTGGAATCGAATTTCTAGGATGTTTCCTTTCTGTTCATATTCTATGGAGAGCGGTCGAAAAATAATAAATAATAATAATAATTATATATAATAATAATAATAATAATAATAATTTGATTTGATAACAATAATAACAATTACAACCAGCAGAATATCATTATTATATTTTTTCAGTATTACTATTACAATTATTACAATTACTATTATTACTATTGTCATTGATATTATTACTTTTATGATGATGATGATGACGATGATAATGATTTTTCTGATTATCACTATTATTATTACCATTGTTATTTTTGTTATTATTACCATTGTCGCCACTAACACTGTTGCTACTACAATCATGCTGCTCTTTAATCTGTAAAGCTTCTCCTTTTTGTACTCCCAGTTCTTATAGAACAGGGAGTATTTTAGAAATGGGAACGAAGAATTGCTCTCTCTCTCTCTCTCTCTCTCTCTCTCGTGGTCAAAGTGTGTTCCACTTGATCCAGACAAAACTACTGGGCCGATCGTTCTGAAAATGTGTAGGTATGTTCATTATTGGTCACGGATAATGCCCAGTGTTATATTTAACCGTTATATCCGTTACTAACGGCTATAATGGCCCATAACGGTTTTTCTTCTTTATGAAATATCTAAGAAAGTACTTGGCTGATCTTTTCTGAAAATTTGTAGGTATTTTCATTATGGGTCACTGATTGTGGCCGATGTTTACCAGAATAGTCGTTACTAACGGCTATAACGGACCAAAACGGTTTTTCCTCTTTATGGAATATCTCACCCGTATTCATGATAAACTGGGAGTATCTTTATATGCTTTGCATCTTGTTCCTTATCTGTCTGTATAGCCGTTTTATTAACATTGCAACCACTATAATGATGCAGTTATTACCAAAAATGGTAGTTATCCTTTCTTTATTGATTTTCTCATCATCATCATCATCATCATTATCATCATCATCATCACCATCATCATCATCATCATCATCATCATTATTATTATCATTATGTTGATATCATCATGATCATAATACAATCATCATCATTATCACCATCATCATTGCTAATAATATTATTATCATTATCGTCATTATATTTAACTCACATAGTCTAATTCCTAACGGCCTAGTTTTCATTCGACGTCCATCCTGCGCGCAATTTGAGAAGATACGTGACTGCTTGTTCTTCGTTTTCATTGTTCTGAATGTTGTTGATCTTGCTTGAACAAGACCAAAGAGGTCGAAACGCGTCGAGTTTTGTCTTTGACTTTGTTTGTCTCTGTTGTCTGGCGGCTTAACTGCAATTCATTTTTATTCATTCAATTATTTATTCATCTTCACAAAATGTAAGGCAGAGCGAGTTTGAGTAGAAATGATGGAATGCTTTCAGGACGGATGGACTTTTTAATTTTCAGCTGCGTTATGTGCATTCCTACTTCATGTATAGCAAGCGGGGGGGGGGGGGGGGGGGGGGGGGGTAGTGAATTACTGGATACAACTGTTGGTTTCCAAAATGATATTAAGAAGTTGGATAGATGTATTCATTAGATACATTTATCATAGGTGAAGCTTGGGTAAGAATATCTGATCGAAGATGAGAGAGAGCGGAGAGAGAGAGAGAGAGAGAGAGAGAGAGAGAGAGAGAGAGAGAGAGAGAGAGAGAGAGAGAGAGAGAGAGAGAGAAAGAGAGCGTGCATGCGTGCGTGCGTAGGTGCATGCGCGCGCGCGCGCGCGCGCGCGTGTGTGTGTGTGTGTGTGTGTATGTGTGTGTGTGTGTGTGTGTGTGCACGCGCGCGCGGATGTTCAAATGGTCTGGCTGCTTAAAAGACATTGTAGCAGTATACTGTGACTAAATCGTATGCGATTTTCCATTTGTTTTTAACTTTTTTTTTAATTTAATTAAAATGTACCCTGTTGTACGTCTTTTGCTGAGCACGTAACAGTTTCTGAAAACGAAGTTCTTGGGCTTTTTGTCGTTTCTCTAGGATTAAGTTAAACGTGTAGAGGAAAGGGTTGAGTGCTGCGTTGAGGGGCACCACAAAATGGCCATTCCGACATTAATCTCTCCTGGAATGGTGACACCATTGGCAGCCAGGATCCCACACAGACCAACTGGAAACCAGCACAGGAAATCGGACATGGCAACGGACAGGAGACGCCTTGCTATTGTGGCTTCCTTCGATTGCATGCTTCCCATGCCTGTGTCATTTGTCCTTGATAGCTGATCAGATACAGAATTACTCCTCACTGTCCAGTAGATAAGGCACTGACCAACACCAACCACGAAAAAAGAGGATAAAGTTACAAACGATCATGATGCTGAATGAGTAAACGTGACCTGGAAAGTCAGCTCTAGTGATAGGAAGTGGAATACATATGCCTGTCTGGTGGAAAAATTCCCAGTGGGAGGTTACAGGGAGCAAAGGAACTGCTGCCAGAGTAATTCCAAGTGTCCATATGATAGCACAGACAACGTGAGCTGATCTAGCCCCTACCCTGATGTGCCTGAAAGGAAATGTCAGCACAAGGAAACGATCCAAAGTGATGACACAAATTAGGAATGCTGATACTTCAGTTGATAACAAGGACACAAATCCTGCAACGACGCAAGCTGGACTTTTCTTCCATGCAGTATCATTCCAAATATAAATTCCAGCGTAAATCCGGTCTGCTACACCAATGAAGACTAAATATACTCCCATAAAAAAATCAGAAACACACAGATGCAAAACAAATATAACAAAACCTGCCCTAGTTCTTTTTGATAAGAAAAAGACACGATAGAGGAAACTGCCAACATTTCCCAGGACAGCAATCAGAGCAAATACTGCAAGAGCACAGCGATAAGTGTTATATTTTAGCAAATCATCACATGACGAGAGTTCGTCAGATGGGGCCAAACAGTCACCTCGGAAATTGTCAGGTAAGACAACAGCACAACACAGTTTGAAATTGTCTGCAGAAAGATACTTCAGCTTTGTCATCTCTTTCAAGAAGCCTGGAGTAAAAGTAATAATTGGGCAACCTTGTAGCATCAAAACCTGAAGATTATGAAACAAAGTGTTGTTTCCTCAGTACTTTTATTTCATTCAATGACAAATCGAAAACTTGTAAATTAGGCATAAATGTGGACAGCTTGATTGTATGAACGTGATGTGCTTAATGTGGGATATATTGAAGACCAAAAGCGATGGAAATACAAAGTGTTCTGGTATTTGAAACATGTTACCAAACAGAGGATTACCAGCCAGGTTTAATGTTCGAAGGTGAGGCACTGACATAAAGTGGTTGAAGTTGATAGAATGAAGTAGATTTTGACTAAGATCCAGACTGTGAAGATTTGTTATAAAAAGGTATGTCAAATTCCTCCATCCACAGTCTTGTACGCTCAGATGAATCAGATTCGATTCAAAACGTATGTCACCTATATGCACTCCACTTTTGGAAGCATCAAGGTAGCGTAATGCAATTAATCTGTAGCTGGGAACAGTGATATTGCATGTAAAGGCCAGACCGTAACAAACACACGACTCAGGACAAAGTAAGTTACACAACATTTCATCATCATGGTGTGGGCACTGTGCCAAACCGTCACACAGGTGGTTCACATGCACACAAACTGTTTGGTGACTGTAACGACATCGATAATACCCTGGGCATGTGTTTTGATTCTGACAGTCAATTTCATCCTCGTATTCTGGACAGTCGCCCACGTCATTACACCTGACATAGACAGGGAGACAATAGCCATTGTTGTGACACTGAAAGTGAGTGTCTGGGCAGTGTGTGTTGTTCTTCGGCAAAGCGATCACGGTGAATCCTCCAGGTACGTCAAATGTTACTACAGCTGGTGGGGGTATTGAATAGACTGTGTACCGTTTGAAATCACAGTTCTGTTCATCAACGGTTGTTAGACAATCGTTGATACCATCACATTGTTTCTGCTCATGCACACACTGTACAAAAGGTACAAAAGCAAACCTCTCATTTGAATTAAAAAGAAACCCTTCCATTTATAGAAAAAAGAAAAAGACCGTGAAATTGCTCAGACAAGTCTATGTAACTCTCTCTCTCTCTCTTCTCTCTCTCTCTCTCTCTCTCTCTCTTTCTCTCTCTCTCTCTCTCTCCTCTCTCTCTCTCTCTCTCTTGTGCGCGCGCGCGCGCGTGTGTGTGTGTGTGTACAGATAGGGAGCTCTCTCTCTCTCTCTCTCTCTCTCTCTCTCTCTCTCTCTCTCTATCTGTCTAGCTATCTATCTTCAGATGGACAACCCTTCAGGCTGTACTTCTGGTGGAACAGCAAGTCAGCCTGCCCTGTCTAACGTAATAGGAATGCTTAACTCCTTGGGTAAGAAGCTTGACACGAAAACTGGAGAAGTGATAGAAGAGATCCGTATCATCCATGTAGACTGCATGGACATGAAGAATGAGGTGAGGGGGCTGAGGAGGGAGGTTGTCAAACTCCGCCAACAGAACGAAGATCTGCAGAGAAAGAACGATAATCTTGGCAAGAAGATTGAAGACCTGAAGGACAACGAGACAACCACTTAGTGTGAAGGTACTGTGAAAAATCTTCTCACTGACAAGCTAGATCTGTCTCGTGACATAGAAATCTACAGGGTTCACCAAATAAACTCTTAAGTCCGACTCCCCCATGATCGCTAGATGCGTCTTTTATAAGCAGAAATTGGATGTGCTGAAAGTTAAGGATAAGCTCCGGGGAAGTCGGATTTTCATCACTGAGGACTTTTCTAGTCAAGTGAGAGAAGTTAGGAGGATGTTGTCACTGCATTTAAAAAGAGCTCATGGCGAGGGTAAATGGACCACTATGGTATTTGACCACCTCGTGATAATCAGAAAGAAATACGCTGTTGATTCTGGTGACAGGCTAATAGAAATAAGATAGGATGTGGCTGGCCCAGAGATATTCATGGTCACTCAGTAGAGGGAACAAACTTTCAGTGTGCACCGGTTTTGCTGTCACAGTGTAGCAGACTCAGCAGTGAACTTGCACGTGCTGATCATGAGACAAGTGACAGGGTGTGTTGTGCCAGCGGTTTAGCCAGCGAACAATGTGAACATGTGCATATTAACACTGAGCATGTGTTGAATGGCTTGGCTTCAGACACCATGTGTGACATATTACATGACAGCAGGGGCGAGGCTTCTTCCATGTTCACCGGCTGTCTTGACCCAGATTGCTCCGTTGTATATAACAATTCTAAATGTTTGTCTTTTCTTCACTGGAATGTGAATGGTTTACTTCCTAAATTACATGATAAAGAATTTGCATCGTGTGTTTGTTCCTTCAATTTTATTGTTTTGTTTTGTTGAGAAACAAGAGATGAAAAGAAACTAGGTGTCAAAAATCCATTTTCAATTATATCAATTTCGATTTGGTCTTGTTTGGATGAACCAAGGAGGGCAAAATGGTAGATTATTTCTGTTTGAATTTAAAGAAAGATTGATCACATGCAGGTGGCAAGAATAGAATGCTCACATAAAAATAGCGACATATTTACCACGTTTCAGACATTTTATATAGCACACGATGTCAAACTTTATGTGCAAATGGATCAAGGAAAACACTTGAAGTTTATTATAACCAAATTTGACAGGGAATTTCAGACATTGCACAACACCAGTATTGTAACGGCAAATATACTGGAATGGTTTTTGACTTGCCCATTTTGCAGTGATGGAAAAGAAGATGAACTGCATTTTGTTTTATGCTGCTGCAAGTTATCTAGTCAATGTCACTTGACAATTCCAGCCGATCGGTCCCAGACAGTCATCCTCTTGCACAAACTGTACAAACACAAACAGCAGAATAGATTTCCTATGAATTCTATGCTATTCTCTGCCCCTCCTCCTCCCTCTTTTCCCCACAACCCCCTTTTCCACCACGCTGAATTCTAAAAGAAATTTGCATCCCTTTGTAACAACATTGCCTGTCTGCCCTCCCCTCCTTCTCTCTCTCTCTCTCTCTCTCTCTCTCTCTCTCCCCCCCCCCCCCCCCCCCCCCCCCTCCACTCTTCAACCCATGTTGAAGAAAGGTGGGCCACCCAGCTTAAACACCATATGTTACAAGGAAAGTTTACGTCATGTCGTGAAGACATCACCCGTTTGTGCCACCCCCCCCCCCCTCTCTCTCTCTCTCTCTCTCTCTCTCTCTCTCTCTCTCTCTCTCTCTCTCTCTCTCTCTCTCTCACACACATATCTACTTCCCCTGTGATTGACTGATAGTTGGCACACTACAGAGAACCCTCTCCCTCTCTCACTCTCTCTCTCTCTCTTACTTTCCCCCCCCTCCATATCCCCCATTCACACCTGACAGTCCATGTGAGGCTGGTGTGACAAAATGCATTAATCAGCGCTTGGCTTCTTAGCTTGTGTTCTTCTGCCACACTTTGTGAATAAGCATTTGTTCTTCTGTCTTACCTGAAATGTTACCCCTTCCCTGGTGAGTGGTGGGAAGAACAAAAACTCTCCCCCTCTCCCTTTCAATGTCTTAAGAGACATCCTGTCAGCCAAATCACAAACCTGATTTGACAGTTCAGCATACAAATAGAAGACACATAGTGTCACACCCTCACATGTCCTCAAGACCACTGTAGATCAAAAATAGTGTATCAAGGAAGACACAGGGGTAATCAAGTGAGAGGGCATGGTTATCTCCCTCTGATCTGAAGTCTGGTCTAATGTACCACTGATTATCCTAGAAATGTGAACTGAAAACTATGTTCTACATTTGAATCTGCATACTGATTGTATGTAAGCCATGTGGTTTATCAGTGTAACTTTTTGCCAATACTTGGTGACATTTTCCAAAATGATGAATGAGTATTCTCTTGTAGTAGTTTGCTTGCCACCATGTAGTAAAAACTATCACCATGTGGTTAAGATTCTTTGTTAACAAATTGACTACTATTCTTTCTGTACAATTTGACTTTTGCCAAATTGCAATTCTATCTGTCAAGATAATAACTGAGTGATAACCTTTGATGAGAAAAACAATATGCCTATACTAAATGAAACCTGCTAAGTTAATTTATAAATACTGATGACTGTTGGAATGCTTGTAGTGTATGACTTTAAGTCTAAACCACATGTGTACTTGGGCTACTTGTGTATTCCAAGTTAATGTAATTTAATTCATAGGAACATTGAAGAGTCAATTGACTGAAAATTGTTTAGCATTGTATTACTGCCTTCTACCCTTTTGTAAAC
>JADBJO010022530.1:10000-27803 GCA_016801955.1 Conus betulinus | reverse complement strand
CATACGCACACGCATGCACGCACTTACAGACAAGCCCAAACACAGACACAGACACACACACACACACACACACACACACACACACACACACACACACACACACACATTTCCTGCATGTGAATTGGGTGAAGATCTGGTTTTTGCTGAGGTAAGAAACAAGGACATTGGGAGGTGACTTTTAGCGGGAATGGATAAAAGCAGAAGACGACAGTGACACGTGTATCTTACCGTCTACTTGATCCTGCATGCTGAATCTGGCTTCATATTTCTCCTCTGTCTTCTTTGGGTGAGCTAGTTTTCCTGAACCACATTCTGTAAAAATGGAAAGTTTGGTAAATAACCCACTTATTTTTTGACCGTCGTGTTTGAGATGATAACCGATGTCATGCAAACCAGACTTGTATCAAAAGCAAGTGCAGATGTCAGACTGATCGGTCTTGTTTTTCTGCAGGAAAGGTGGCAACAAATTTGATCCAGTTCTCAAATGCTTTGTATATAGCGAGGCGTTGTAATACTCGTTTCGTTTTTACAGATATAGCAGAAACGAGCAATGCAATGCCACTTCATACAGAATGTTTAAGAATGTTTCAAATTTACTGCCATCTTGCTTGCAGTTCTGTTTGATCCTGTCTTAGCCTACAGTCATCTGTTTGATCCTATTTTACTTTATAGTCATCTTCCTTGCAGTCATGTTTGATTCTATTTTATTACTTATTAACTTATTTTATGTTGAACAAGGGAATCTGTTTGGATGCCATTGTTTACATTGTTCTGGCAAGTAGCTTTTGGTTTTGGCTGATCGAATCTTTTAATCATGAGCCAAAAGCTGGTATGAAAAAATGATGACTTTCAGGGTTGAAGTACAAGATTGGTACATAGACAGAGGGACCTATTGGGGTGCTTACACTGCCTTCCCTGCTGAGACCCTGAATCATAGTGAGCCCTGTAACCGCTCATTTAATATCTTCTGTAGCTTTCCTTTGACCACATCCCGTTTTTTTTTTAAATCAATTTTTTAAATTTTTCTCCATTGCAAGAACATCACATTTAACACAAATTCATAGCATTTCACTTCATATCACCGTACGATTCACACCATTTATGCTTGAGCAGCAGCCGTTTTGGGAAGGTACATGAACAGTTTTTCGTACCATGTGTTAATATATTTGTACAGGAGAATTTTTTCAAAAACTGATTAAATACAGAACACAAAAAAAGGGGGGGGGGGGCCCAAAACAAACAAAACAGAAACAACAACAGAGAGAGAGAGAGAGAGAGAGAGAGAGAGAGAGAGAGAGAGAGAGAGAGAAGAAAGAAAGAGAGAGAGAGAGAGAGAGAGAGAGAGAAGAGAAGAGAGAGAGAGAGGATAGGGCACCGACAAAGCCACCAGGGGATCCAAACGTCATGCATGTTAAGTGACACAGAGACAAACTCGTCCCTAAGCATATACATCAAGTCTAAAAGTTACACTTCTATTAAAGATTGGTATAGTTGCCATTTTTCATGCAGTTTTTTGACTTGACTTTACGCTTTTCGCAACTTGTCGTTCAAACTTATATCTTGTCTTTAAATAATGTAGAAAGCTTATCAAAACTGGAAGTTTTTTTTCTCGCACTTGCATTTATAGATAAAATATTTTCCTAGAAGTAGTATGAAGTCAAAGGTTTCATCACCTCTAAAATGATCTGCATGCCCCAAACAATACCAATTCAACAGACAAATTTCAAAGAAGCTGCATGCTGACACTTCTCTTTCATTATTGCTTGAAGTTGCTGCCAAAAATGTGCCGCGTGTGTTTCACAAAACCAAAACAGATGCTCAATGTTTTCCCTTTCTCTATTATTACAGAAAGTACAATGATCACTCAGTTCAACTCCCATTTTTGACAACACAATATTTGTACCCAATATACGGTGTAGAATTCTTATCTGAAACCATTTAAGTTTTATTTCTTTATTTTTTGTACCTTTTTAAAAATGATATTCCATTCCAATTGCTGGTCAAGTTTTTCATTCCACTTGTTGCAAAAAGTAGGGATTATGTTGTCACACAGAATGCATCATAGTAAACACGTGCCCCTCTGCTGACTGAACAGATAAGTTTCCACAATTTAGACATTTCTTCATGCTTGTTATTTGTCATTGTTACTGCAGTTTTCCGAATATATGCGTTTACCTCCCTTAATAATCCAGTGTACGAAATAAAGTCAATGCAAAATCCATATTTGTAATTGAACTCTATATGCCAAAAGCGTGCCATCTTCTTTCATTACATGTCCAATTTTGTATATATTTTGTCGAACAGACTTTGATAAAAAAAAATTGTTTTTTGTTTATCTTAATGTTTTCATTATAAAATATATTTTTGGAAGCAATTTCTTCGGAAAATGCAAGATATAATCCTTTTGCCAAATTTCTTTATATGCCTCAAATACATCAACCCAAAATTTATTTCTGGATAATTGACCTAGAGGAAGACTACAACCCAATTTTTCCCAGATGACATATTTTTGGACAACTTGCCAAAGTAATGCTTTTCTACTTGTGAGACGATGTTCTTATTTTTCTAATCCATGCAAGTTTAATGCAAAAATATATTCTTTTATTCTAGGCACACCAAGCCCTCCATTCATTACGTTTTTAACCACAGTTTTTCTATTTTTATACGATCCCTTTTTCTATTCCAAACAAATCGAAATACTGAGTTTTGAATAGCATTAATTACATCATGGGGAGGATTTGGAAGTAGCATCCAGAGATGAATTAGTTTGGACAAGATTAAAGACTTTAAAATAGCCACCCTGCCTAGTGGAGTAATCTATCTCTTTAACCATGCCTTATATAGCATTCTTATTTCAAGAAATCTAGCCTGCGTGTTTATTTCTGAACAATAAGCAAGATCATTGGTAAATAAGATACCCAGAATTTTGAACTGTGGTGGATTCCACTGAATACGTAAATGTTGCATATAGCAAATCGTTGAATTTTTCCTACTGCCAAGCCATATAGCACTTGTTTTTTCTGTGTTTAATATCAAACCTGACTTTCTTCCAAACCTGTCAACTGTTACCAGAGTTTCCTCAAAAGACACTCTGTCACCTTCAAGCATAATTTCTGCATCGTCCGCATATTGTGAAATTTTGTGTTCTGTATTGTTAATTTGGATCCCTTTTATAATTCTATTATCTCTCAACATATGGCAAAGGATTTCCACACACAAAATGAGTATGTAGGGTGAAACTGGGTCACCCCTGCCTGCACTCACGACCCACAGAAAACCAACCAGATGCCTGTCCATTCACAAGAACAGTTGACTTGATATCGTTATAGAAAGTACTTATCCATTTACGAATATCTGGTCCTAAACCGAATGCTACAAGTACTTTATTCATGAATCCCCAGTCAAGGGAATCGAAGGCTTTCTCGAAATCTAAACATAAACAGCAAACCAGGTAGTTGGTGTGTTTCCAAGTAGTTAATTAAGTCATAGATTAATCTAATGTTATCTCTGATATATCTGTTGACCATAAATCCTGTTTGGTCTTCATTGATCAAACTTGGAAGAACCATTTTCAGTCTATTCGCAACACATTCTGACCCTATCTTATAAATAACATTTAAAAGAGTAATTGGCCTCCAGTTTTTATGGCATCTCGAGATTTATCCCCTTTAGGAATACACACTATAATTTCTTCTTCCTTTGTGTGTGGTGACACTCGCCTAGTTTAAAACCTTCATTTAAAGATTGCAAAATGAATGTTCCAAGTGATGTCCAAAAAATTTGAAAGAACTCAACAGTAAATCCGTCTGATCCAGGGCTTTTTGTTTTTCATCTGTTTAAGTGCATAGCCAGCCTCATCCATAGATATTTCTCCTAATTGTACCTTTTCGTTGTCTGTTAGGACATGAGGTAAGTTAACCATTTCAGAAATTTTTGCAATCCTCAACTTCCTTTGACCGGTACAATTCTACATAAAATTTCTTCACTTCATGTTGGATCCTTTCGACATCAGATATTTCTAAACCATCATTTAATATTAACTTTGTCATATTTTTGTTTAAGAAGTTTCTATTTTTCAAGCGAGCAAAAATATTGATTGACCTTTTCTCCTTCTGCTGTCCAACGTGCTCGTGATCGAATCAAAACCCCCTGCATTTTAGCTTCCCTAAGTTTAACTAGTTCCTCTTTGTCCTGCTCTAAATCATGTCTTTCTTCATCAGTCAACTGTTCCTTTCTCTCTAACTTTTCAATATTCACTTCTAAACGCTTCTGCTTTTCGTTACTTCTGCGTTTCTTTTCAGTTGCAAATGTTATGGTTTTACTTCTTATTTTCATTAATAAAACGTCTAGGAACAGTCATCTGAAATAGTAAACTGAATTTCTGAACGCTCAATAGATGGCAGTTGTTCTCTCGAATAGGGCAGTACTGCGTACTCTTCTATCACAGCTTTTAATTTCCTTATTAATTTCATCAATGTACTGTTTGTCCTTCAACAAAGAGCAATTAAATTTCCAGAAGGGGTATCATTTAGTTTCTCTAGCAAAGGTTAAAGTCAGAGTAATCATTGAATGGTCTGTACTGTATCCTGCCTTAATATCTGCATCCGTGACGAAGGTAGACACATAGTCTGAAACTAGAAAAAAAAAAAAAAATCAAGTCTACTTTGCTGCAGAGGAGAGGATCTGTGCCATGTGTATCTTTTCAACTCAGGATTCAACATTGTCCATATATCTGTAAGATCTAGATTAAACATCATGTCTTCAACTTGCTGTTGTGCTTTAACATTGTTATAATGCTTGTAATTAAAATAATCCATTGAAAAATCTTGAACCAGGCTCCAGTCCCCTCCAATTACAACATTCTCAACACCAACATCCTTAATATGATCTAACTCACAAAAACATCAGGATCATCATGGTTTGGTCCATACAGGCTAATAATTAACATCATCTTATCCAAAATGGGATACGACAGCAAAAATGTAGTTTCCACCTGTATCTTTGTAGACCTTCTTTACACAAAATTCAAAATTATTGTTAAACAGTTTCGCAACACCTCTTGAATTTGACATATATGATGCAAAATATGCTTCATAACCCCATTCTGCTCTGGTACACATTTCAAGCTTGGGGTCAAAATGGGTATCCTGTAAGAGATACACCGAGAACGCCTTTTCTCTTAGATAGTGAAACACGTCCCTCCTCTTTTTTTGATCCGCTAGGCCACGGCAGTTCATTGAACAAAACCTTACAGAGTTACTCATGTTATAACTTTATAAGTAGAGGCAGGAATACACACTGTATGCAGAAGCTACTGTACCCAGCAATCGACATACTATGTAACTGAAATACAGGTAGGTAAATACAAACAAAATCACCAGTCCCCTGAGTGACAACAAAATCTCACCATCTCTCTCACAAAAGAAAAACAGTGTCTCATTCAAAAATGGATTTCCTCCAGTTGAACATAAAGACCAAATGTATAAAAGAAAAGCAAACATGACATAAGACAAAGCAAAAATTAGTAAAGTCAAAAAGTCAAGGCTATAATAACAAAACATGGTTAAATTTTTGGGGAACGATGCGCTTATGTGCGCTGACAGCATTGAGGATATACTGAGAAACTAATGTGAGTACTTAAAAAGTACGGATGAAAACAACAGCGGGAAAAAAAACGGGAGGGACAGGACCGTGCGCCGAGTCAGCAAGTCTGCAGCCATCTGTCCACACTTGCGATATGACAGCGCGTGCCGTAGCGCGTGCAACCAACTTGTACGCGGCTTGCACGAGTACTTTTTCAGCTCGTGAGTCTTGTTTAAAGAACGACACAAGCGTGCAAGGTAATTGCAACAGCAAAGCGCAAGGCATACAACTAAATGCTATCGCACAAATTACCACATTTTCCGGGGAGGGGGGAAGGAGAAAAGAAAACAAAGAATGGGGAAGTGCAACGTCGGAGAAAGAGGGAGAGGACGGGGAGGGAAGGGAAGATGAAGGGGGAGAAAGGGGGAGGGGCGGCGCAAGGCAAGCCAGGCCCTCATCTGCTAATGCCAATCTAGTAGTAAACTACACACGAACACCATCTACTGAGCATATTTCAAACGTTGTAAGCCGGCATCATCTATCAAGTATTTAATATAATTTTCATAACTAAATATCTGCCCGAGCAAAATCATTATATCTATAAACAGCACATGAATGCATTCATCATCTTAAGAGTGACCTGGACTTTGTCATTTTTATCAATGATACACATGATAACGTATTCAAATGGGATTTTTAACGGTCCATCCACATCTACACATAACTATGAAAAAAAAATGGCCAAAAATTTTGTCACGGAGATGAAAGAGACAAAGCACACACGCACACACACGAGAATGAAAAAAAAAAAAACAAAAACGAAACCCCCTTTGCCCCGGCAACCGTCCCCCCCACCTCTCCCCCCCCCCCCCCCCATCCGCCATCCATCCATCCAAACCGAACATAAAACAGCTAAACCCATTTATTCTGTAATACATACAGCATTATATTCACAGATACATTCATGGCAAAGAAATATAAATGCAAAGAATTGCCAGCAACTATTAGTACCATTACACACACACACACACACACACACACACACACACACACACACACACACACACATACACACGCACACGCGCGCGCGCGCGCGCGCGCGCGCGCGCGCACGTGCACACACACACACTGAGTCAGGCAGAGTGTGTGCGCGCGTGTGTACACGCGCGCGAGCGAGCGAGAGCCAGAGACAGAGAGAGAGAGAGAGAGAGACTCAGAGAGTCATTCTCTCCACCACTCCTCTTCCTTTTGTTCTCTGACAGTTCATCAAGTTCAGCTGCTACTGATCCTCAGTCTGGGAATATCCTTTACACAAATGATGCACAATTCAGTTCTTGACAAACATATTGCCAGCAACTTCAGTTCTTGACAAGCATATTGCCAGCAACTTATCATTTTGCGTGTGGATATCTTTAATCATAACATATACACATATAAATTACATACAAGCGCCCACATACCTAATTCCAATCCTAGCACAGCCACACTAAGTCACTCACTAATGTTTGTAAACAAGGAAAACATACCTACAGAGACACGCACACACTCATCATACAAGCATGTTCACATACATTTACACTGAAATGCACACACGCACACGCACACACACACACACACACACACACACACACACACACACACACACACACACACATGCGCGCGCGCGCGCGCGCGCGCGCGGCGCACACCCCCCCTCCCCCAATACATACACATCCCAAAACACGCACACACACGCGCGCGCGCGCGCGCGCGCATCAATCACATACACACACACACACACACACACACACACACACACACACACACACATCCCAATACATACACACACACACACTTTAACATATATCTGCGTGCAGCTTTCAAGCAGTGTCCGTTTTGTTGCAATTGAAAAATTTGTTGCCATTGAAAAATCTGACCTGGTCTGCTGTGCTGGAAGGTAATCCATCCTCCCCACTCCCCAGCGCAAAGGAGCGAACAGTGTGTTGAAGACAGGCATCAGTATGCCTTCGATGAGTCGGCCCTTTGCTGTATACGGGTACACAAATGTGCACATTGCACATACGTTCAATACACAGCCCACACATAGCCGATGACCACCAACACACAAATACCGCTGACCTGCACTAGGCACACACCCCACCGGGATGTCCACATCCTCACAGTTGAGTTGAAGTGGAATCCCTCTGGCTGCCTGTTCTACGCACAGCCCACACATAGCCGACGAATTCCAACGGCTTACCAACACGCAAGTATCGCCAACCTGCACTTGCACACACCCTAACTGGATATCCGCATCCTCACAGCTGTGTTGAAGTGGCGTCGCTCTGGCTGCCCTGAGCCGTCCCCCCATCAGCCAGCTGCTGCAGTCGTCGCTGGATGTCAGGTTCTCTGAGAGAGCTGCGGGGAGGGGGGGGAGCCGCAGGGAGTGGAAGAACCACGAGGAGGGGGGGGGGGGGGGGGACCACATCCCGTTTTTCGTCTTCAACACTTCTGGATTCCAGTCAGGAGAACAGACTCGGGGATGGGGCCGACAGCTGATGGAAGTCGTCTACTAGATTTACCAGAACAACGTTATTTTAGTTCTTCAGAAAAACCTGTCCATGTCAGACCCCAAAGGTATTACAGATGCCAGTCTGCATGTGCGTGCTGTATCTTTGTATTTTAAATGATGGAAGTATTGTGAATCATGGAAGTGTTCCCTCCTTGTAGTTCCAGTCGATTATATTTTGTCAGGGAATAAAACAAAGATTGACGTTAAATATCTATTGTTTATCCATGTGCCGTGTTCGCACGCATAAAAAAAGAAAAAAAAACATGTTGATACAGCCGTGAGCATGGCAACATGCAGTAGAACATGCGATTGAAAGTTTGGTTAAAACGTGTGTATGGAAGTAAAAAACTATTCCATGAAACAAGATCAGGCTCCTGTATACACTACTCTCTCTCTCTCTCTCTCTCTCTCTCTCTCTCTCTCTCTCTCTCTCTCTCTCTCTCTCTCTCTCCAAAAAGGAAAAAAAGTGTAATAGAGATTTTAAGGGCGTTGCGCAAACTTATCTCAATTAATCCAAGAATATTCTGGAAACTGTTCGATGCCAAAATGAGAGCCAGTTCTTACATATGGTGCTGAAATATGGGGACTTTATAACAAAAGATTTAGAAAAAGTACATACGTTTGCAATTAAGCGCTTTTTAAATGTTCCTCTACATTCTTCGAATACTGTAATCTATGGCAAAACCGCCAGATACCCATTGCATATTAGTTCAAACATTAAAAGTATAAAATACTGGCTAAAACTGCTTAGGCTTCCTGCCTCAAGACTTTGTAAACAGACTTATGAAATGTTACTGAATGAGCACGATCGGGGAAAAGAAAATTGGATATATTCTGTTAAGAAGATTTTGACTTCTCACGGATTTGGGATTGTATGGATGTGGCAGGGAGTTGGTTATGAGGATGGTTTTATTCTGGAATTCAAAGACAGGATGATAGTTTCATATAAACCAAACTGGTATTCTAAAATGGAAAACACGGATAATATAACTGGTTTTATGGCTTTAAAAGTGTATTCGAAACAGGAAAGTATATTTCAGTAATAACGAACAGATGGCATAGAATTTGTCTCTCCATACTTAGAACAAGGACTCTTGGTCTAAACGCCCATAAAAGATGGTTCTATACTGAGTCATCTGCAGCGTCACCTTGTCCTTGTGTGGCTTCCCTAGGAGGATGATGAGTCGCGTTTTTTTTTTGTTTCATTGTAAAATTGCTGTGCTGCACGTGATAAGTGTGTAGTTTTTTCAAAAGAATGTTGCCATAAATCAGGACATGTTAGGAGTTTTAAAACTGAAATAGGACGATATTTCAGTGAAATCACTTGCCAGATATATTGCAGAGTCATTGAAAATACGAGGAGAGGATATCATGAACTAGAATTTACGACATTCAAATGAAAAATGATGCTACAGGAAGTAGTGCAATATTTTGGTTATCGTATTTACTATAATTTATGTCAATGGATAATATTAAACTGGATGTTCGAGATACTGGCCTATTTTGCTTGTATTTCAAGCTTTCAATTGATTGCTTTTTATCTATGTTACTTTCGTTTTCAATATGGTCATTTTGTGATGTACCCCCCCCCCCCCCCCCCCCCCCCCCCATGTCACTAAGGGTGTGTAGTTAATGACATTAAACATGTTGAGTGTTCAGTGTCCGAAGGTGACTTCGTCGTTTGTCCATCTGTGTTATCTACTCACCAGGGTAACAGAGTTTTAAAAAAAATCTCTGCCTTTTCTGTTTATATGCAAAAAATGGATTTCCTTTTTCTTTAAACTCGCCGCATTTCTAGTTACTTAGAAAGACAGACTTTTTCTTTCTTTCTTTCTTTTCTTTTCTTTTTTTTTTTTTACTTATCTACATGCGTTTTCTACTTACTTGCAAAGATGAACTTCCTTCTCTTTAACCTATCTGCGTTTTCATTTTTGCTACAAAGATGGACTTTGTTCAGTAATCCGTCTTGACATGGAAGACAAATCTGAATACTGATATCTCTTTAATTACGCACCAATCACACAACGAAAAGGCAAATTAGCAAATTTTCTTTTCCAACCAAGGATAAGTAACCGAACACCATTCCAGCAACTTACAGAGCAGCTTGGTGTTACAATCACTGTAAGAAATATTCAATTATAAACTAAACTTGCTTTTATGCCTTAGATTGAAAAAAATAGGGGGAGATAAGCAGTCATGTCTGCAGTGATACATGATTCTGTCGAACTAACACTCTGTGCTTGTGTGGGTGAATGGAGAATAATAAATACTTCTCATAATGAGTCTTCAGCAAGCTTATAGTCTCCAGGGGAGAGACAACATCCAAAGGGGAGAACACTTACTAACATATCATAACTTCTGGTCAGATACCGGCATTTCGAAACCTGATTGTTTCTCCTCAGTGACCTCGGAAAATGGTAACTTAACTCATCTGCCTTTTCGGTCTTAAGCAGAATGCTATCCCAGAAAAAAAGGCTGGTGTGCAATACGATAGTATGTTTGCTGAGTTTAAAAAAACAAACAAACCCAAAGGTGTCACCTAAGAAGCAAAAGAAAACCACGAAACAGTAAAACAAGCTACATTTTCTTGTGAAAAGTAGAAAAAGAAAAAAAGATAACCTCTAAAAACACACAAGTGCTGAGGGCCAGTTCTTGGAATGAATCCACAAGGGACTGAATTACAAGAAACTAATAAATTCCAAGGATAAGTAACCGAGCACCATTCCAGCAACTTACAGAGCAGCATGGTGTTGCAATGACTGCAAGAATATTCGATTATAAACTAAGCTTGCTCTCTTATGTGTTAGATTTAAGAAATAGGGGGAGATAAGCATTCATATCTGCAGTGGTACACTATTCTGCCTAACAGTATGTGTTATTGTGGGTGAATGTGTGGGGGGGTCGGCAATTCGTTTCTTTACCACATTTTCTTTTCGTTTTACATTTTTACCCCCTTCACTGACTGCTTTGAGGTGCTTTTCGATTCCGCTTTTGAACCCTTGGTAGTGAGAACACCATGGGATTGCAGACTGTAGTATATCTCTATTTGATTCTAAGGAACCACAGACACAATCAGCCCTGCCTTCCTGACGATTCCGATCCAGCGGACGAAAGGTCTAGAAGCAGGCAATAGGAACACGTCTGTTTTCAAGATGGGTTACGATGGTCTCTATAGGCTGCTAGTGAAAAAGGATCTTATATCTATAGCATATTTCCCTGACTTTTCATTCGCACTCTCTTTATCCTTTCCCCTTCTTGTTTTCCCCCTCTTTCCAATCTTTGCCACGTCATTAATATAACGATGGAAGAATTGTTAGCCTGCACTTTTTTTTTATCCCACTACTGAATTGTTCAAGATATTTTTGCTCAGTTAATCGGAAGGAGATTGCGTCTCTTACCAGATCCAAGTAAAAGCTGCCCTGCACAATTTTTAGCTGCCGAAAATGCTTCAGTTATGTTTACTGTTGAGCTGACCACTCTGTCTGTTGGGCACTTTTTAACGTCCCTTGTATTCCTAAATGGATCCACAAGCATAGGCTCAAAGAGTTACCTTTGTATGTTATGCATGGTTTATATTTTTCGGGCAATTTGTTTCTTTACCACACTTTCTTTTTCCGTTTTACTTTTTTACCCTTCACTGCTTGCTTTGGGGAGCTGTTGGATTCCGTTTTTGAACCCCCTGGTAGTGAGAATACCATAGAATTGTAAACTGTGGTATATCTCCATTTGATGTCAAAGAATCACTGACGCAATGAAGTGTGCCTCCCCGACGAGTCCGGTCCAGCGGACGAAAAGCCAAGGAGCAGGCAAACATGGACAGTTCTGTCTTCAAGATGGGTTACGGCGGTCTGCATAGGTGCTAGCGAAGAATGTTATATTTATAATACATTCCCTGACTTTTCATTTCTATTTTCTGTATACCCCCCCCCCCCCCCCCCCCCCTCTCTCTCTCTCTTTCTCGAATGTTTGCCAAGTCATTAATATAATGATGGAAGAATTGTTAGTTTGCACTTGTTTTCTCCCCCATACTAAATTGTTCAAGATGTTATTGCTTCGTCAGTGATTGGGGGATTGCATCTCTGACGAGATCCAAGTAAAGGTTGTTCTGCACAGTTCTCAGCTGCTGAACGACAGTCCCCATGAATTTGCCTATACCGGTGACCCCGACAAAACCAAACCAAAGCCACAGACGTCGACAGGCAATCGAGAGTGAAGTCACCATGAGAGCAATGCGTGAAGGGTCACAGAACCTGACGTTTTTTTTTTTTAAATGCTGATCAATGAGGATGGGGATGATATAAGATGATGCTACGGATTTCCATTCTGGTGTGAGACTGCATGACAGGGCTGTACTCTATGCTTACTTCCATAATGTATCCCAACGTTAACCAGGCCTGAAAGATACAGGCACCTGCTGTGTTGGTTAGGAAATATGAACAACACTCTCAAAGACGCTTCCGATATGTGAATGAAAACTGGACTGTGTGGTCCCAGTCTTCCCATTTGATCCCATACCAAACTCAACTGTGGGTGGAAGCTGGATGGGGCAGGGAACTCACACAAATAAATAGCTCTGATATGAATTAAACCCACGAACTTCAAGGCGGGATTTCGTGACGCTAACCACTTTGCCACGGCGACTGATCATTTCAGTATTTTTAACGAGTTACTAGTCTCTGATTAATCATAAGACATTGAATATAATCTAATGACAGTGGCGTGGGAACCACATGGGGGAGGGAGAAGAACGGAGGGGGAGGGGGGGTGGGCGGGCGGGCGGGAGCACTGCCCTCCCCCATCTTACTGGAAATAGTGAAGCCACATATATGGACAGTATGGTTCACGGTGCTCCCATTTCCCACCTTTGCAGGAATTTAGAAGAAGAGAGAACACCCTCTTTCTAAATTAAGAAATTTATAGTCCCCCCCCCCCCCCCCCCCCATTTCCTCATCCGCTCTTACAAAAGAAAATTAGAAGATGAGCCTCTCCCCTCTTCCACTGTTACTCCCTCCTTCTCCGTTTTTATGTTGAATATCACCCGCCTTACCTGCCCCTTCCCTCCCTCCGCTGTACTAAAATTTAGAAAAAAAACAAACAAACAAACAACAACAACAACCAAAAAAACCCGCAGTGGCATCGGTTTAGGCTGTGCCTAGGCTGTGCCTCTCCCTTCCCCCTCCCCCTCCTTCCCAACGCAAAATATCTTCCTATACCACTGAGCAGTTGGTGATAACTGATGTCGAGTATTACCATTACACGTTGAATACGTGTACCTAAATGTGATCGGAGAAGGGAGGAAATCCTGCACGTCTGGCTTTCACAGGTTTGTTGTAAGTCTATAAAAAGAGAATAAGTGAGGTGGAGAGAGCGGAGCCGAATGTGAAGACAAGGGATGCGGGGGCTGCCATGTGTGTAGGCGACTAATATCACCCTGAACTGCTGACAAAAATGCAGCTGAATATGCATTCATGTACAGTGTTGAACCTACATTAAAACATGCTCAGGACAGAGGTTATAGTTCTGGTCTGTGTGGCACCAGCGCCGAGTCTTTGTTTGTCCCTTGTCTTTGGCGGGGGACGCGGGTTTTCTTGCCAGGCCTGATGAATTGCTCAGCACATGCCGTTAGCAAATTTAGAATGGGCATATAGACAAATGACGAATTTCAACTTCAGGATTCATAATCAGGGCGAAGGAGAAAGAATAACGAAATGAGAGAATTGTGTGAAAACATTTCTTGTCCTCTCTCTTGGTTGTTATGATGAATGTACGAGGGGGGAGGGGGAAAATTCTGCCAGCCTGAGTTTACCCGAGATAGCTTGGAATCGGCTGAGAGCCGCAGTGAAGGAGAGGGTGTGGGGGGAAGGGGCAAGGAAATGATGCAGGAGGGGAGGGTGATTATGAATGCAGAAGAAAGATCTTTGTGCCTTTCTTAAAACCCTCTAGGGCCTGGGCATAGAAATACTTGCCTAAAATTATTTGAATCATGGTTTAAAATGAAATTGAGGCCAAATATAATTTTCATGATCAATTTACTTCACAGGTTTCACAGTTTATGAAATCAGATAGGTATCTCAGGAGATACCTCAGACATATATGGAGGCAAAAAATGTTAGGTATCACCGTGTTCGGTGTCACTAGTAAATGTATGAAATATTGAAGCTATTCTTAAATCAAATTTCGTCTCACAGAGACTTCGTCAGGCGCATTAAGAACAATATTTCTGACGAAAAGGTAGATAAATAAATAAAAAAAATAAAAGACACAAAAAAAAAAAAAAAAAAAAAGAAAAGAAAAAAAAGAGTAAAACTGAACGTGATAGCAAGCGGACGTCTTTTAAAAGTCAGTTACAATATTCATGTGTGCGTGGTTAGAAAGGATGGAGGAGAGGATCGGTTGGGTGGGGGTGCTGTGAGTGGTAATAAGGGGAGCTGAGAAAGAATGGGGAAGAATGGAGATATGCAGTACATGAAGACTTGGGGGGGAGGGGGAGGTGGAGGGAAGGAGAGAAGGGCTGAGGATGGTATGAGGTAGGGTGGAGGGGGTAGGTTATGACGCACGTCTTTTTGTATGTCTGTTTCAAGAAGTGATATATTAGACGAGAGAAGGGAATTGTGTGCCCCTCTCTGTGTCTCAGTCTTTGTCTGTCTGTCTGTCTGTCTGTCTGTCTGTGTCTTTGTCTTTGTGTCTCTCTCTCTCTCTCTCTCTCTCTCTCTCTCTCTCTCTCTCTCTCTCTCTCTCTCTCTCGTGTGTGTGTGTGTGTGTGTGTGTGTGTGTGTGTGTGTGTGTGTGTGTGTGTGTGTGTGTGTGTCTGAAACGTCAAACGGGATTGTAGCCTGATCAATAATGACCATTTAGCAGAATCTTCAAGAATAAGAAAGCTGGAAAAAATAGCAAGGAGTGCTTGATAGTGCGTGAGTGAGTGAGTGTGTGTGTGTGTGTGTGTGTGTGTGTGTGTGTGTGTGTGTGTGTGTGTGTGTGTGTACTCAGTATGCGTAAGCATGTGTGTGCACACAATAATTGTTTTACTTCGTCTTCTCTCTCTCTCTCCCCCCCCCTCTCTCTCTCTTCCCCCTCTCTCTCTGTCTCTGTCTGTCTGTATCTCTCTCTCTGTCTCTGTCTGTCTGTCTGTCTGTCTGTCTGTCTCTCTCTCTCTCTCTCTCTGCATGTTTTATACACACACAAACACACATGCGCGCGCGCATATATACAGAGAGAGAGAGAGAGAGAGAGAGAGAGAGAGAGAGAGAGAGAGAGAGAGAGAGAGAGCGTGTAAAACATGCAGGTATAAGGGAAACAACTGTCATTTACCGACAGCCAAGAACACTGATAGGAGTACTGTTCCTTAACAGGAGGGTCGCTTTGGGGGCTGGGTGGATTCGCACAGCCAAGCAGAGTATGAAGATATATGTTATGTCTGTATCGTACCGACAGCCCAGTGCAAAAGGATGAAACGCGTTTTGACTCATACAGAGAGAGCAAGACAACGTGACCGAATCAACGACAGCACAGGGACCTACACTTAGCTACAGAGGAACGCCGTTTGGGATTGAAATGGGCGCAGAGAGAGAGAGAGACAGACAGACAGACAGACAGACAGACAGACAGACAGACAGACAGACAGAGAGAGAGAGAGAGACGAATTAAAAAACCAATTACTGTGTACACACACATGCTTACGCATGCTGAGCACACACACACACACACACACACACACACACACACACACACACACACACTTTTGTTCCTGGAATGGTAAGACAATGTAAATGGTGGTGATCTTGTAGTGACAACGACAATGGTGGCATCATTGTGGTGACAACGACAATGACGGCATCATTTAAATTTTTGTTGTTGTCATCTTTGTCTTCAAATGGCAATGGCTTGCTCAACTGATTTGTTTCATACTTATATGTTCTTGTTAACATTGTTACCATGCTTACCGTCTGATTATTTTACAGGTCGTTTTTTTTTTTTTTTTTTATTAAGCTCTTAAGAAACAGTATCCTCTACCCCCCCCCCCCCCTCCCCTCCAATGCAATTCTCTGACGTCTGTAGCCAACACAAGAATAATCATAGTCTAGGCTTCCAAAATGTGAACGTAGTAAAAGTTGCAGCGCCTTAGTTCTTGCAGATGCACAGTTAATTTGGCTACTCTACCAATAAGTATTAATCAGCTTCGGGGCACAATCTGTCTGTCTGTCTGTCTGCCTCTCTCTCTCTATGTATGTATGTGTGTGTGTGTGTGTGTGTGTGTGTGTGTGTGTGTGTGTGTGTGTGTGTTTCACCAAATTTGTGAAGTTTTCCTTCAATGTTACTTTAATAATGGGTAAGCATTGGCCTGAGAATTTTTTTTTAATATATATTTGTAAGTGCATTCCTGTTATCCATTTGGATTTTTTTTGGTTCCTTTTTTGTCACGGTCAGGTTCGACCGTGACTTATCATTATTTCTTTAATTTTTCTTGTCTTCTTCCCAACTGAATGAGAAAAGACACTTGTATGGCCAGACTATTTTTTTTTGTTCTTTCCCCTCCCTAGCTTATGCGGATACGACCGGTTTGGGTGAGCGCGTTTCACGTCTCATGTTAAGCACGTGTATTCTGCCATTCGGTCTCGCCCTCCACGTGGGGCTAGCACCCAGCCCGCGTGGGTTAATGTGGTTGGCCAATCGGGATCTTCCAACTAGCGAAATGGACTCGACCACCGATTGGGCCGTGCCGATATTTGACGGGTAGAAGGCAAGAGGGGGCCTAAAGAAGAATCGCACTGGGAGACACAAGGGGCTGAGACACAGAACCCATAGCAGTCGTCTGAGGAGTTTACCGCTTCCGTGATCCGACTTCACTTACCTTCGATGGTCGTGGAGAGAACTTCATTGCCCGAGCCACCAGCACACTTTTCATTAAGTGACAGGTAGGCTGTTACCCGTTTTTGGACGGCTCCTCTTCGATGTGGGAGCACTGCTGACCCTACTGGTCGTCCTGACCACAAGAGCTGATGAGGTAGGAATTAGTGCTAAGATCGTAGTGAGCGGTCCGCAAACAGCTATATTTTATGTTGATTAATTTGTTTTGATCCTCGCTTTTATAATGGTTGTATGGGTTTTCAACGTGAAGATTAACCATTTACAATGTTGATACGGTCGGAGAATAAGCAATGTGAATGTAATGTTATCCTCTGCATGGAGAACGTGGTGAAGAAAGAAAAGAAAAGAGAAGGACTTTCTTTAAAAGAAGAGAGGGGAGAGCAGTCAGAAATCTTAGGTGTGAAGCACCTTTTAGCAAGGATTGCGGCCTTGCGTTTCTCCCGGGGGTGGAGGGAGGTAGTGTATATGTGAGCCTTATGTGTAGCCATTCTATCAATGCTCCATTCTCTACTTTTCTTTATTCTTCTGACTCTCCCTCTGGCATTGAGATTTTGATCTTTGGGAGTGCTGGAGAGAGGGGGGTTCTTTGACTGTCGTCTCCTTGTGTGGTTCTGTGAGCGCCTGTGTGTGAGCCTCTGAGCGCGACTGACCTCTCAGCCCCACTCTTCCTCCATAGAATGTCAGGGGACTTGATAACCAGCCTCCCTGTTCAGCTCGGTTCCTCAGGTCCAAGTAAGCAGCCAGGACACCAGGGCTGTGGGACTGTGACTGTTATTTCTTCAGGTCCCTGCAGGCAGCCAGGAC